>CM041779.1:123840736-124014613 GCA_023374045.1 Limonium bicolor
GGGGGCAAGCCAATTTATTTGTGAGCATTGTCATAGGGCCAAGGACAATAGGTTGCCTTTCAGCATCAGTAATAAAAGATCGAATGACCTTTTTGGATTGATTACATGTTGAATTGTGGGGGCCTTATTCTCAAAAATCTTACGATGGCTTTCAATACTTCCTTACTATTGTTGATGACAAAAGTAGAGCCACTTGGGTTCACCTATGTACCAATAAGTCTCAATCCTTCCAGATCATTACCGAGTTCCTAGAATTCACTGAAAGACAATTTAATAAGAAAGTTAAGTGCATAAGAACGGACAATGCATACGAGCTTGGAAGCTCTAAATTTGGTACTGATTTTTTGAAAGGTAAAGGAGTGATGCACCAAACAACTTGTCCCCACACTCCACAACAAAATGGTGTTGTGGAGCGAAAACATAGACACATAGTAGAAACTGCAAGAGCTCTAATGTTCCACTCCGGTATGCCTAAGAAATTCTAGACAAATAGTATCTTGACAGTGACTTATTTGATAAACAGAATGCCCCTCTCCTCCTTGGGGGGTAAAACACCATATGAAATTGTCTTTGAAGACAAACCTGACTACACTTATCTGAAATGTTTTGGATGCTTGTGCTTTGCTAAGATTAACCATAATCAACATGACAAATTCTCCTTTAGATGTATAAAGGGTGTCTTCATTGGCTACTCACACAACAAAAAGGGATATAAAATATATGACATGGACAACGATAAGATAATACATAACAGAGATGTCACATTCCATGAGAATGTGTTTCCTTTTAAGAACTTTGGTGAGAACAAAAGTAATGGCCCCAAACAGAGTACTCACTCTCTACCATCCGTAAATTACAGATTTTATGATGTACTAACAGCCCCTCTTAAGTTTTCTAAAGTGTCATAGGAATCAGATGCGACACCTCAAACCCATGATGAAAAAGATCACACTGGCAGCAGAGAAGAGACACAGCAGAACACTCAGGAAGCAACAGAAGCCTTGAATGAGGAGCATCAATCATCAGAATAAATTTATTTGAGGCGATCACAGAGAGAGACAGCCACCAGCATACCTTAAGGAGTATGAAGTTGGACAGACATCAAGCAGCATGAAAGGGAAGTGCACACCAGACCTTTTCACTAGCATTTTATCTGGTAGAATTAACTTTGCTGCTAGTATGACTGTTGAGCATGATTCTGGTTGCCTAAATGATCTGAATTCTGTGTTGACTGATGACAGTGAAAGTTTGCTTTCGTCTCTGTCCCCTCTGGAGTCTGTTTGCTTGCTTAGTAATTGTAATAGACAGACTAGGGAAACTGAACCCAGTAGCTTTGATCAGGCAGTGAAAGAAAGTAGGTGGAGAGATGCCACGAGGGAAGAGTTTAAGGCATTAGATAAAAATCAGACATGGGTTGTGGTAGATCTTCCAAGAGGGAAGAGACCTGTAAAGTGTAAATGGGTATTTAAATACAAATACAGAGGGGATGGTAGCTTAGAGAGGTGTAAAGCGAGACTAGTGGTGAAAGGATTTACCCAGAAACACGGTGTAGATTATCAGGAGACTTTCTCTCCAGTAGTTAAATTCACAACCATAAAAACCTTGGTAATTATTGTTGTCAAAAGAAACTGGGTGATAAATCAATTGGATGTAAATAATGCGTTCTTGCACGGTGAATTGGAAGAAGAAGTATACATGGAACTGCCTGAGGGATATGATGTGAGAGACACTAATAAGGTTTGTTTGCTTAAGAAATTGCTCTATGGCCTGAAGCAAGCTTCAAGGTAGTGGCACCAAAAACTTAGCACATTTCTCAAAGATCTAGGCTTCCTCCAATCCCTCGATGATTATTCCCTTTTTACCAATAAATGCAAAGATGGTGTCCGTTTCTTAGTAGTTTATGTGGACGATATTTTATTAACCGGTGATAACAGTAATCTGATTAAGGAAGTCAAAGAGAAACTGAACAACAAGTTTCAAATTAAGGATTTGGGAAATATGTCACTATTCCTTGGAATGTAGTTCTTGTATACAGATCAGGGGGTTATTCTCACACAAAGGGGTTATGCAGAAGAATTAGTTAAAGAGTTTGGTGATATCAGTAACAGCAAGGCTGCTGCTGCCCCGTTAGAGTTAAACAGAAAATTGTATAGAAACCAAGGTAAATCACTTGCTGATCCTTCTACCTATAGAAGACTGGTAAGGAAGCTGAGTTAATTATCGCACAGCAAACCTGATTTATGCTTCTCCCTACAAGTTCTAAATCAATTTCTCAAAAACCCCACTACTGAACATTATGATGCTGCTTTACATACAGTTCGCTATGTCTCAAGTACATTGAATTATGGCTTGCTATTCAACAAAAGGAAGGTTTTTTATCTCATTGCATTCTGTGATGCAGATTGGGCCAGCTGTCCAAACACTCGGAGATCAGTCAGTGGTTACTTTATTCAGCTTGGAGTGAGTCCACTTTCCTGGAAATCGAAGAAACAGACAGCGGTAGCATTATCATCAGTAGAGTCCGAGTATCGATCAATGAGGCAGGTCACGGCAGAGATAGCCTGGCTGACAAGACTGCTTTCTGAACTCAAAGTTGAAGGAATTGAACCAGTGCCAGTTCAATTAGACAACCAATCAGCAATCTATATTGCCAAAATCTAGTTCTTCATGAAAGAACGAAGCATGTCGAATTGGACATACACTATGTGAGGGAACAACTGCAAAAGGGGTTGATCAGTCTGGAGTTTATCCCTTCCAATTCACAACTAGCGGATCTACTGACTAAGGTGCTACCAGGGAAGAAATATCCTACGCTTCTTCAGGATATGGGTGTGACAGAGCTGAATTCGGTTTATGTGGCTTCAAAACAAACATGAAATGTGTGTTTTGAGGGGGCATATTAATGTATATAGGTTGTTATTTAAGATACTTTATGTTAGCAGATTATTTCACACCGGGAGAGGCATATTACCGTTGGTGTTTTAAAGGACTGATTAGTAGTATTTAAGTACAGTTTCTGTTTAGTGCTAGGTGTGTTGAGTTTTGCTAAACACCAGATTAATTAAGTGAGTTGTTACTACGGTTTCCTTTCTTGTTCTTTGTCTTGTGAGTTCACTTCTTGTTCTTGTTGTAGCGAACAATCGACTGAGTAAGGTCTGGGTTCTTGACCTTCGACACCACTAAAACTTCACAAAGAACAAGCAGAATCCATAATTCAGCATGTTAAATCTCTATCTTCGTGATGACTTGCAGTGAGCACATCCCCTCCGTCGTTAGCAACACATGACAATAAACCTACATCACATTTGTATGGTGCCTTGACTTTGATCGAGACTTGTCTCGATTTCCTTTGAAATCTTTCTCATGGGTCCTTCCTCGAGAAACCAAGCCTTCACTGGTAGATTCTTTAGTCTTGGGTGTTTGACTGTCAATGAGCTCACATTGAAGAAGAGCTTGTTTAACCTCATCCGTCCTACCCATACAACAATGTTTAGTAACACTTTTGTAAGATTTGGGCAAAGAACAAATTAGGATAGTGGTTGAATCCTCATCGATAATCTTCATATCGATCAAGATCCATAATGATTGAGAATAATTCATGAAGATGAGCCTTAATAGATTCACTTTTTACAAGACAAAGGTGTTGAAGTCTTCTTTATAGGTAGAGACGATATGTGACATTTATCGTACTATAAAGTAACTATAATTTTAGCTAAAAAGTTGATGAGGTTTTCTCATGGGCAAATAGTACTTTATTTGAGAGGCAAAATTGTATTGCGGTAAATGTTTTCTAGTCTATTTTCTCTCAATCCCCTCATCTGTCATATTAGCGTAGGATGAGGATTGAGAGAAAATAGACCCAAAATTCACATTCCGGTCAAAATTCTCAGTATTGAATTTTGTAGCCATCTAGACACAACTACCAATGAACAAAATCTCACCACTTGATAGGTTACAGTATGGAAACGGGTTGGTAGATATAAATATGATAGCTACTAAAACAAAGTAAAAGCGAGAAGCAGGATACAATTCTTTTACGTGGTTCGGCCATGCCTACTTCATAAGCGATAATGAGAATTATTCACTGTATGTGTACAAAGTACAACATACAAAGATATATGAGACACTAAAAAATCTCACAAGGAAGATAACTCTCATAAGTCTCACTAGTCACTTAATACTGATCTTACAACTTCCAATTTTTCTCTTCACAAAAACTCTCTAATTCTTCTTAGAAATGGCGAAGAATGCTTGATCCTTAGATGAACAATAAGTGCTTATAATAAACCTTATTTATTGGATCATTTGTAGCTGTTTTTTAGCCTTCAAAGCATTTGTGTGTTACAACATTTAAACCACATCTAACTCCCATTAATTACATAATTGTAGTAGCATGAATATCCATAACAGCTGCACTTGATTGTCATGAACAAGAGTTTCAATAGGTAATGACAGTTAAAAGCCACATGAATAAAGATATATAACCCCATAAGTTAAGAAAACAATATGTCACTTAATTAATATTAAGTTGAGAATTCAATGCACTTTTAACACTTATGATCTTTGGTTTTGGTGTGAGTTTGAACTAGCAGGTAGGTTTGAATTGGTTAGGTTACTACCTTTGTTTATCTTGTTATGGTGAACCTGACTCTTTCTTTGATAATAATTGGTCTTGACAATGTGAAGTTTGAAGTGTGAGGTTTATTGTATATCCACTAGTGGTTCAAATGGAAAGTAGGGTGGTTGCTACACTACACGTGCTTGTGTCTGTAGAATATTTATGATAAAGTTTGATGTTTGTTAGGTACATATTAATTGGTTTTGATCAAAGAAGATGGTGTGAAGTCTTTTTAGATGTGATCCTTGTTATCCTAAGTTGTAGCTTTAACCTGCTCTTTATCTTTTAGTCGTTGTTTTTTAATGTTAATCGACTGTATTTGGAATTGACTTTTCTTTTTATTTGCTTTTGCTCTCTAAGAAATACTACTATATATGTTTTTCTTTAGATAGTTTGCAAAAATTAGGGTTTGAAGTTAATGTAAAAAAATGAATGAGCACATGGCGAATAGAACTACACCACATATGTATTTTTGTTTCGTTGCTGTACAGAAGAGAAAAAAAGGGGACAGTCTAGAACTAACGAATCCTACTGCTACAGATACAACCCCTCTATACTCTCTCCGGTCACCTCCGCCGGCCACCACTCCACCAAACCAAAACGTTTTCAAGGGGAAAAGAAACAAACTCGTCTTGAATTTTTTTTTTCCTTCCTTCCTTCTGTTTGAAAAGCTAAAAATAAAGGAATATGGAACATCAAGAAACAGACAGGAAAAAAGAGAATCGATAGAGATTGGAGAAGAATTGATTCCACTAGTTGAATCATCGTCAATTAAAGACGGTGTGTCTGCAAATCAAAACACCGCAGCCGCGGTCGCCGCCGTCGTGGCCGCTGCCACAACAGGCGTAGTAGTAGTAGTACTCGCTGTAGTAGTAGGCGTAGCAATTGTTGTACCAGGGTATTTATAACTCCGATTCCTCGGAAACAGAGCACTCTCCTTCCTAACTTCCACTTCATTCTTCTTTTTCTTCTTCTTATCCTTCTTCTTCTTCTTCGATTTCGAATCACTTTCACCTTCACTTCTATCCTCATCCTCAAACATTTCAATCACTTTATCCTCATCAATTTTCGCCATCCCAACACTAGCACTTCTCGGTACTTTCATTCCACCATTTAAAACCACCGCTGGTTTCATCAACCTCCCTGTACTACTCGCCCGCACTACTTTATCACCACCAACACCGACACGCACACCAATCCCACCGCCGGCAACAGTATCATTCCGAACTGAACCTGACCGAGAAATTGCTGGAGTATTGTTATTAATCGATGTTGGATGAAAAACAGAGTCAACATCAATCTTATCTCCATAATCTCGAGTCGAAACGGCTCTAATCAACTCCGCAAGATCATCTGATCCAGTACTTGATCTAGTAGATGATACAGCACTGAAACTTCTAGGGAGAGGTTGTTGACTAATCCCACCACCACTTATACCACCAGCGGCACCAACGTAAGGTGCTTTATCGGCGTAGTTGTTCATTGATTTGACGTACATGTCTCTTACTCCTGTTAGTAGTCGTATTGGGATTGTAAGGATTCGTATCAGCTTGTTTTTCTTCTTTTTGGTCTGTACAGGTTGCCAGTTGACTTTTGTATCATCAGGGTTGTTCGTCATGGTGGTGGTGCTTGTGTGAAGAAAACGTCAGCAGGTAGCTAGGTAGATGGTAAGATTGATAAGATGAAATGGATGAGGAAAAGGGAAGAGGATGGATCGATGTAGGAAACGAGAGTTATATGATGGTTAGATAGATTTGATAGCAGCTGGCTGCTGGCTAGCCTCGTGCTATATATTTTGCCTGAGATCCGATGGAGAGAAATAAGAAATGGATTTGGGAAGAAACGAGACTTGCTGGTTTTTTATATCCGACGACGAGTACAATGGAAAGGAAGGTGAGAGACGACCTTTCTCACAGGACGCACACGGCTTTTGGTGTTGAAAATGAAAAACCCATGGTCTACTTAATTAGTTTAATAACGGAACGTATTTAATTAATAAATAGTACTAGTTTATCAGTATTGGTATTTCGATTATCATAAGTATTATCCGGAGTATTCAAAGGGCAGAAAAGTAAGAAACGGGCCGGGTTATAGCGAGTTGGACTTTTTATTAGGTGGGAAATCGATCTTCAAAGGAAAGGAAATATGCGCCATCGTCCTATTGTATAGGAGAAGGAAGGAGTCTAGCATTGAGGGCGAAATTTATTACTCGGTGTAGTAGTAGATCAAAGAATTGGTAGCCTGAGTTGACCGTGACTGTTTCAAATACATTGACTTTCAAGTCCTAATCTCCCTTCCCCTGGCGCAGCAGTCCTTAATTAAATTAACTCTAAATATCGACTCATTTGAGTAGTAAGTTCTTTAGAAAAATTCGTGATGGAGTAATTTGATTGGGTAGATGAGGGTTTTAATTACGTAGTACTATGAAGTAGACCATATCGAACTACTACTTGTGTGGCACTACCTAGCAGTAAGGGCCGGTAGGTAGTAACAAAAAATATACTTTCACCTATTTTAAATGTAAGTCGTTTTGAAAATGAATCTGGATTATTTTTTAATCTAAATTCATCTCTAAAACAACTTATTTAAAATAGGAGGTAGTATTTGTCAATATAATTAAGAGATGAGATTTTGACTCCACGGCTATACTATTTAGTTAAGCTATATAGTATGGTCTTAAATGCAGGACATTAGGCAATATAGTTAAATTCCCATATTCTCTAACTACTCTTAGGTACTAATTACAAAGCACAACATAGACTATATATAGCTAACTAGGGGTGAGGAATACTTAGTTACCAAAAAGAGAAAATGATCAACCGTAGCTAAAGTCAATTCGAGTGTGTTGTTAATATTTCTACGATTTGTTTTTCATATTACTGTATTTGATTTTGTCGTAAGTACATACGATTCAAATTTGATATATTGATGTTTTCAAAATATTAATTATTTGAGAAAAGTCTGGACTAAAATTAATAATTTAATTTATTCTTTGCATAGATCAATTGGTTTTGATCTAATTCTTCTCAGGTATAGCAACTAATTAACAATATATAGTAGTAATACTAGTGGTCGTACATTTTTTCGAATAATCATAAGGATGTTGTATAAACGTGACTTATACATGCAATTATTGAACTGAAGATCACAACCCAGACTTCTCATCAGATTTGATACCACCAGCCGCCGGCCCACGGTGTTAGGAATTGACTAGTTCTTTTCCCTTTTGCCGCCTTCACGCAACTGGTTCAGCTGCTGAGTGAGTGTGACCTGCTAGCGGTTTTCTTCATGACAATAGGAGGAAGGCAGTATGTGGAGCCGTGGGGATGGTTGGCTGGACCCGACCCAAGGTCCATCATTTTAGGATTATTTCAATGATTTTGAATAGGGCTCCAAATCCAATATGTTCATTATTAAAAAAAAAATTCGAAACCACCAATCACCTTTCATTAATTAGCAAAATACATAGAGAATGAAGATTATAACCATGGTTATTACATAACTTAACGAGAGACATGAGTAAAAAGAGCGCAATCTTGTCCCAAAGAAAGGTTGCATGCTCATGAGCAACCGATGAATAGACTTGCCAACAATTTGAGCTGGTCATAAAAGCTTGACAAGCTTCGGCTTACCTTCTTTAGAGCATATGCTATTCAGACCTCCAACTACTTTTATTCTCAAAGACATACTAAAACATAGATATAAACCAACACTAGTTAACAAACCAACAAGAGGCACGGTAAAAGCGCAAGCATAGCCAATTACACCTTACGAAATTAATAGCTAATATGACTCTATCAAAAGGTTTCAAAACAAACTAATGATATGAGCGATGTCCTTACTCATGCAATTAGTGGCCATAGCCCTCATTCATCTTGGCGGCTCTAAGGCATAGAGTTGTCTTTATATCCAACCTCTGATTACCAATGGTTCCATCACTGCCATGATGTTGAACAATTCATTCCAAATCGACGTGCACAACTCCCAGGTCCTTCAAAATGGCATCGCAATCCAACCCCGCCAAACATTCATTCAGAACCCAAATAGCTTGCAATATTGGACTAGTACGTAATTACGTAATATGTATTACGTTTTTCTTCTCTAAACTAGTGTAACAGCTTATTTTATCTTTAGTTAGTTCAGATGTTTGTTTCAGTCAGTTTAGACATTCAAGGAGTTGTTTAGTTTTTATTACTTGTTCTATCTATATAAGTTGTATCTAGGTAGAGTAATGTACGTATGTATATACACATAAACACTCAAATACAGAAGCTTACTCTTTGCGTCCAGTATCTTCGCATTTTTCATTCTTCTTGTTTCTATTCTCACAAATACACATACAAAATCATTATGGTATCAAAGCAAGAATAAGTAAACTACAATTGTTTCTACATCAGAAAGATGGCTAACGATGGAAAGGGAAAAGCTGAGTTAGAAACCTTGTCGTCTTCATCAACAGTTTCCATTGATGTTTCCGATCCGCTTTATGTACATGGTTCCGAGAATCCAGCATTGAGCTTGGCGCCAAAGTTTACAGGCACTGGTTTTCTGGGATGGAGATGGGCCATGACACTTAGTCTCAAGGCGAAGAACAAGTACGGCTTCGTCACTGGAGAAATCAAGAAACCTTGACCGCATGAGCCACTGCGACTCTCGGCCTGGATGAGGTCGAATTCATTGGTTGCATCTTGGATAACCAGTTCCCTTGCGCCTCATATAGTAGGAAGTCTCATGTTTTTTTATAATCCCAAACAAATCTGGGTCACGCTCTGTAAAAGGTACGAACAAAACAACTTAGCAATGATTCATGGACTTAAGCAGACCTTGGCAGAAATTAAACAAGGGGACGATACCGTCACGGCCTATTACACCAGATTGAAGAACGTTTGGGGTGAGATAGATTTGGCTAGACCACCCCTTGATTGCAGTTGCGATGCGCAAGAAGTACTTGCGAACCTGGAAGAAGAAGATAAACTTATTCAGTTTTTAATGGGATTGAATAAAAGTTATGTGCAGATACGAGGGCAAATTTCAGCCATGAAGGAGACACCAAATCTGGAGAAAGTTTCTCCATATTAATACAAGAAGAGAATCAGCGTGGAGAAGAAAAGGGGAAAGATGAGTCCATGTCCTTCCTCGGTTCCACTGGTTTGACGGCCAAATTTCAGAACGACACAATTAAACCTAAAACTGGAGATAGAAGGAGGCAGACCTGCGATTTCTGTAAAAAGGTAGGGCACACCTTTGATAATTGTTTTCAGCGGCATAAATGCAGTCATTGTGGGACGTCAAGACATCTTGCTGGAGACTGCTTTCATCTCCACGGTCGAGAGGTTGTTCTGGCGAGAAAGAAGAAAAAGGAAGTCGCAGCTTTTACCAACGCAGAAATACCTTCTTCGAGCCAAAATCAGGCGACAGCCGTCATGAATCAGCTCAGCCCAGATCTAATCCAACAAATCACGGGACTGCTTCAGGCTAGTACACACGGTGCCAAAGGATGAGCAGTCAATCTACAATTTTCCAGGTAAAGCTTTGGGTTTTTCGATTAATAGTAATAGTTTGTTGAGCCAAAACCTAGAAAAAAAAATCAAGCCTTAGTAAGCACTGGGTACTTGATACGGGCGCGACCGACCACATGAGCGGGTCTGTCAATTTGTTTCATAACTGGAAATTGATTGAGCATGGAAGAACCGTGATTCTTCCATATGGTAGCGAACAGAATGTAAAGAGAACTGGAGATGTAAATTTTGGACCACATTTCGTTTTGACAGGAGTATTATTTGTTCTATATTTTCGGTTCACTCTGGTCTCTGTTCGAAAATTTGTGGAGCAGTATTCTCACAATTTAGCGTTTTCTCGACAATGTTGTTTTGTTCAGGACCTTGTTATAGGGATGAGTGGACAGTTGGGGCAGGAATACAATGGGCTTTACTTGCTGGATCAAGACAGAGCAGAGCGTGGGGCTAGTACTGTGGTCCAAGCGAGAAGTCGTGATGATGGACTAGGCTGCGCTAGCAATCGATCCCGTCATAGTAGTTTGGGCCGTGAGGCTGGTTTTTCTGTTTCGAATTTTTCTGCTTATGATGTGCATGTAGCACTCGGACATGTACCATTTGAAAAACTTTTTGCTATGGGCTTAATAAAACAGCAGGATTTATTAAAGCAGTTTTCTTGTGATGTGAGTTATAAAGCCAGAGCCCAAAGACATTCTTTCGGCAACTCAGAAATAAAAAAAAAAACGTTTTTTTGAGATGATCCATGTTGATGTATGGGGTCCGTTAAGAACGTCTACTTATAATGGGTTCCAATTCTTCGTCTGTTTTGTTGATGATTAAACGCGTACAACGTGGGTTCAGTTGTTGTCCCACAAGGGAGAGGCATGGCAGGCTATTGTTACTTCAATTTGAATGGTGGAGAAACAGTTTGACTCTAAAGTTTGGATTATCCTGAGTGATAATACAAATGAGTTAGGGAATTCTAACGAAGGCAGGAAATTTTTTAGTCAAGCAGGAATCATACATCAAACTACTTGTGTTCATACTCCACAATAGAATGTTGTAGTTGAGAGAAAGCACAAGTATCTTCTTGAGACAGCTAGTGCTCTTTACTTCCAGTCTAATGTTTCTTTGTTGTATTGGGGCGAATGTATACTTCACGCAATCTATTTGATAAATCGTTTGCCCACAAAAGCTTTGCAAGGGAAGACACCATTTTAGATGTTATATGATAAGAAGCCTGCATATAAGAACATTAAACCGTTTGGTTTCGGCCCAAAGGATGGTAAATTTGGGCCACGAGTAGAAGCTTGTATTTATCTGGGAGAGCATCCTAGGAAAATGGGACATAAAATTTTGAGTATTGGTTCCCAAAAGGTTGACGTGTGCTGGGATGTGCGGTTTCATCCTAAGGTTTTTCCATACAGGGATGCATCTGGTGCTTCCCGTGTTGATACGGGTTCAAGTACTCCTAAAGATACAACCGTTGTTTGGTATGATGACAATCCTCCTGTCATGCATGTTCCTTCACCGCCGACTCCTTCTACCGGTCCCGGTGACATTGTCGAGACCGTTGTGTCTCCAGATATACAATCACATGAGCTTTTGAGCCTGCCAATGATGGTCTACGACGTTCTGCCAGAGAAACTCATAAACCCACTTACTTGAGTGACTATGTTTGTAACACCTTGTTCAATGACATATTGGATGACAGAATATTTCGTCAAACGGATGCTAACATTCTCACTAGTTGTGACAGTTTAACTGATACTAAACCCAACCAGTCCGCAGTCTTCTAGTGGACAATTCACACAACTCTCATGATCTATTGTTTACCATGGAGGAGCCTACACAGTATAAGGAGGTTGTTCAGCATGCTCATTGGAGAGAAGCTATGCAAAAAGAGTTGTGTGCTCTTACAGACAATGGGACTTGGGAAATTATCGATTTGCCTAAAGGAAAGAAAACAGTGGGTTACAAATAATGGTGTTATCTTGTCCCAAAGGAAGTTTTGGGTGGATCTTATTAAAGAATATGGGTGTGACACTATGAAATCCGTTGCGAGTCCAATGGTAGTTGGCGCTCCATTACTTACTGATAACGGAACTCTTCTAGCAGATCCTCTTCTTTATCACAGACTTGTGGGCAAACTCAACTACCTTTCTAATACTCGGCCAAACATTAGTTTTACTGTACAAGTGCTCAGTCAATTTATGCAGAAGCCGTGTGACACTCATATGGAAGCTTCCTTGCATGTGTTACGTTATGTTAAAGGTACGATGGGATATGGGATAGTCTTGCGCGGTGTTCCTCATTCTCATCTTGATCTTACAGCATATTGTGATTCTGATTGGGCAGCTTGTCCTAATACACGGCGGTAGGGATGTCAATCTTGACCCGAACCTGAAACCCGACCCGTAAAAAGCCGGGTTCGGGTTGAGATTTTTGACCCAAAATGATTTTCGGGTTCGGGTTGGGTCATTGAAACCCGCTTCGGGTTCGGGTTGAACCCGCTAACCCGTAACCCGAAAAAAAATTAATTAAAAATAGAAAATATGTATATTTAATGACTTAATTAGTATTTAATGATTAATTTATGACTAAAATAAACATTTAATCGATAACATATGATTATATATTGTACATAATAATTAATTAATATTTGACTATTATGTTTTTTTATTAAATAATCCAAAATTTAAAAAATAAAATAAATTTTTGAAAAAACGGGTTGGGTTCGGGTCAACCCGCTCCGGGTTCGGGTCGGGTTCGGGTTGACCAAAAATATTTTCGGGTCGGGTTCGGGTTGAGCTCAACCCGACCCGAAACCCAATTTTGACACCCCTACACGGCGGTCCGTGTCAGGGTTTTATATTTTCTTGGGAGATAACCCCATTTATTGGAAGACTAAGAAACAAGCCTTAGTTTCTCTTTCTAATGCAGAAGCAGAATATTGTTCTTTACACAGGGTTACAACTAAATTAACTTGGCTTAGCCGGTTACTGAGTGAACTTGAGGTAGACAACGTTACTTCGATCTCTGTCAAGTGTGAATCAATCCGCTATTCGCATCGCCTGTAATCCTGTTTTCCATGAACGGACAAAGCATATAGAACTTGATTGTCATTTTGTCCGCGACAAAATACAACAAGGGCTAATCGATCTCTCTTACACTTCTACATCCACACAGTTGGCGGATATGATGACGAAAGCCCTTCCGGGTAGAGGTATCGCAATCAAATTCAATCCATGGGCATGGATGATAGTGCCGCTTCAAGACTTGGTGAGCACACTCACCTGTGTCTTGCGGGGGGTATTAGACTAGTACGTAATTACGTAATATGTATTACGTTTTTCTTCTCTAAACTAGTGTAACAACTTATTTAATCTTTAGTTATTTCAGATTATTTGATTAAGTCAGTTTTGGATATTCAGGGAGTTGTTTAGATTTTATTACTTGTTCTATCTATATAAGTTGTGTCTAGGTAGAGTAATGTACATATGTATATACACACAAACACTTAAATACAGAAAGCTTACTCCTTACGTCCAGTAGCTTTGCATTCTTCATTCTTCTTGTTTCAATTCTCACAAATACACATACAAAATCATTATGCAAACACCCTTGCTCCTCAAAGACCTTGCTTCTTGCCCTTCTCTCCACAATTCTTCCTTTGCATACGCCAAATTAACTGCTACGTGTTTCAACATCAACATGCATGCTTTCATTGAGACATGCAAAATCTTTCATTATGAAGAGGAAAAACATGGAAGACTCAATAATTTCCTTCAACATCATCATCATGCATGTCGTCGGGAGTTCTTTTGGGGATCTTCTCCACTGGCGCCTTCATAGTGGCACGATTATTGTCCATAAGGACCAATTTCAATAGTAGCTTGATGAAAGACTCTCCATCGATGAAAACTAGATGTGTTGGCTTCATTCTAAGTAACACCTCAAAAGAAATATGCGAGATACGTGGTTCCTCTACATCTTCCTCTTGTATTTCCACGATCGAAGTGCAAAGAGTAATGGTGCATAATAGAAGGAAGTTGGGGGAGATATAACAGAGAGCAGTTGTGGGAAACGGTAGTAGATGATTCAAGGACATGCAACCAGTAAAGAAAATGGTGATGAAACCGAGGAAATAGAAAACGAAAGAAACTAGAGAGATAAACACTCGCCAAAGAAAGACAACACTTCCAAACTCCTCCTTCATTCAAATATTTGTACAAAGGCCCCACAATCATTTTGGCATTGCCAGAGTATTCACAAAATGAAAGTAGAATTCACTATCAAATAAATTATATGTTATTATCTTCTTCAATCTAAACAATATGGATGCAACTAAGAAACTATGTAGAAGTACATAGTTTCTTAGTGTAAAACTCCTCTTTTTGTCTCTCCCCTTAATGTAAATATTTTCTTTTTTGCTTGTGTTGGTAAGGAATAACTAAGAACCACTAGTATGATTGTTGTTAGTCATCCAAAGTTGAAAGGGGTCATGATTTTCATTTACTTGGCGGGGGGCATCCTTTATCCAACGCCAATAATGCTAACCACTTAGCATATCTTTCTCCACAAAATATGATAACCACATTATCTCTTAAAAACCGAGACTTATAGACAATGTCAAAGGCATTCCAAGTTTATCGTAGAGAAATCTTCATATGCGATAACAACTCCGGTTTATACCAAAGGTCTTAACCAACTTGCAACAACCATATCTTGCTCAAAGGATTCTCTTTTATCTGTTTAGTATAATACCGGAAGAGGTTGAACTCAATCCCAACTGAAATCGCACATATCTTGCAAACCCTAGAGTTTAAGGTTTCAGTTTCACGCACCGCGCCGCGCTGCGATTGTGCTCGTGCGTGGCCAGCGCCTAATCCACGCGAGGCTTGCCGCGGCCCTCGACACCATGTGCCCAGCACTACGTTGGCATGCCCTTGCAACCTTCTGTGTGCACCGACGCCCAGCTAGTGCCCGTGTTAGCGTCCCTTGACGCCCGTGCCTTACGGTCCTGCATGCCCACACCTAGTACATGCGCCATAGGCACCCGCACCCCGCGTCTTACGGTCCTGCGTATTGCTCACCCAGTGCACACACCAAAGGAACCCATGTCCATGACTTACATTCCTACACACACGTACCTAGTGCGCCCGTCATAGGAACCCGCACGTCTCGCATCAACACATGCTACATTCAACACCTTTGGCACTTGCTAACGCATTGGAGATGATCACAACCTGTGTTATGACTTGTCGTGGCATCACCCAGAGCTTGTCATAAGATGTCCTAACCCATGTTCCCATGTCACGGTTCCTTGTCAAGACAACTAGTTGTCAAGGCAACTCCTTGTTACAACCTAGTTACATCTTAACCACATTGTTAACTTGTTTTAACCCGGTTAAGACCAGGTCACAATAACACTTTGGGTTGTGTTTGGCTTCCTTAGGATCCCGTGCAATTGTTCTTACAATCCTTTGCTTGTGACACCTCGTGCCACCTATGGTTTTGCTCGTGACTCACATGATCCCTCATAGACCAACGTCACATGTCAAACCCTAGTCTTTCCAAACCAGTTTTGTCCACTTGTGTTCAAGGCGAGCGCAACTCACGCTCACAGCCAATTCCCCGGGACTTTCTTAACCCCGTCGGGTTATTTATGCTTGACAAACCCTAATATCACACTAGTCTTGTCTTGCGCGTGCCACAACCAGCTGTCAATGGCACAACCCCAAGTCTTACTTCCAATTCCTAGCATTGAGTAACAATTAGTGATCTAAGATGTTCGTTAAGGGTTAGAGCTGAAATGTTACTCACCCCTAGAGTTATTGACCGCGACAGAACTTCTCTAGGGCTTCTCCTGTAATTACTAAATTTTGCTCCTTTCACTTACAATTAATTCAGCTCCCATTAGATATCGGATACGTCTTCCTTCACTTTCCCATTTCAACAACTAAATCCGTACCACTGACACAGCATTAAGTGGGTAGAGAGAGAGGTCTTTTCCGTCACCAACCAGAAATGAATGTATTATAACTGAGAAACAAAACAGGCCAATTTGTAGAAGTAGTTCAATCAATGATCATAAATCTGGGTCATTTCATTAACGTTAATTTAATAGTAATCTGGGATAATTTTGACGAGTCATAAAAGAACGGAGATTAATCAATGCTACGTACGTCTATGAATTGATGATTAATTGACATTTTTTTGTTTTGAGAAAGATGATTGACCTAGTAGATATACATATGGTGATACGTCTATACAATTAATTTGAATACGTGATACGTCTACAGGGCAGGCAAACTTGCCATTGGATATGGTGAGTGGAGTGACGACGGGGACTAGATATGCCATTGCCGTGGAGATGTTATTCGAGAACCTCGAATAGTCTAACCCCCGACCCCCACTTACCGACACCTCGTTGATAATATAATATTGTTGAATATTGCTTTAGGTGCCCTTCCCCACTAACATAAATCCAGCACTTAGCCATTTACATATATGTCAGTGTGGACTCCTTTATTTTCTTTGTTGTTCGTATGTTTTGTCTGTATCATATGTTGTCATTTCCTTCTCACCTCCGTATTTTCTCTTCTCTTCTTTCTTTTTATAATTACTGTAACTTCACATTAAAATACTAATTTACAATATATTATTTATAATACCACATAAATTAATAAAATAAAATAAAATATATAAATTAGTTGATCTCTTTATTAAAAAATTTAAAAGTATATAAAAATATAAATGTATAAAAATTTATTAACAAAGTTACAAAATATAATATTTTTGAAATTTTTATGATTTTTTTAATAGTTAGAGACATAATGTGAATTTTAAAAGTAGTTTGTTAACTATTAAGGGTATTTTTTATCTTTTTCCTTATGGTCAAAAACATAGTGATATTCCATGCTTTTATAAAAATATAATGATATTTTATAACTTTCTTTTTATTATAAGACATTTCTTAAATTAGCCAAAAATATAATAACATTTCATGAAATTTTCCCAATTGCTTTCAAGGGCTAATCTCCCTTTTCCTTTCCAACATTCCATCTAATTAATACTACTAGTGTAGCACTACCTAACAGTAACGGCAGGTAGCTACTAGCAAAATTATATTAACTCTGTCAATACGTATAAAGAGGTGAGATTTAACTCCACGGTTTTGCTATTAAGTTAAGCTATATAGTATGGTCTTAACTGCAGCACATTACGCAAAATTCCCCTATATATCCTATAATCAACATCCTAGTTACTATGTACAAACCAAAACACAGACTATAGCTAGCTAGGAGATTTAATTCAATAATACAATAATGCTCGTATAAGTATATATAACCGTTTTATACGCATGAGCTGTACTTGTACCGGGGAGAGAGGAGTGAAGGAGCAGGGTTAGGGTTACATTGCTACCAAATCCCAATGAGTCAAATATATCAACCCTAGCTAGAGTCAATTCGAGTGTGTTCTTAATATTTCTGCATTTTATCGTGAGTACGTATAAGATTCATGTTTGATATATTCTCATTCTTAAAAATAATACTCCCTTGTCCCATTTGGAGTGTTATTATATTTTTGTACGCATATTAAGAAACTAAGAAAAAGTAGAGAAGATTGTATAATTTGATACACACATACAAAACACTATAATGGGACAAAAAAAAAAGAAAGATAGGACATTGCACATGGGACACAGAGGGAGTACTAATTAATTAACGGAACGGAAATCCTCGCACTTGCGTCAGGGTGTAATATGGAGATAAGCCACTTATCAAGGTATGGTTGTTGGAATTAATGAGGAAAATAAATGAAAAAAATAGAGAAACGTGTGTAACTACGGGAGTTTTGGCGGGCTGAAATATTAGGGCATCCACAATGGTGTGGATTTCACTCTTAATGTTAAAAGAGAAAAAAGAAAATGATGAATTGGAGGAGAGAGGATGTGAGAGGGGTTCTTAACTTAGAGAACATAGGTAAGCAAGAGAGAGATTGTGAGAGGAGATAATAAAATAATATTTATTGGTGGGTGGAATCCACTTTTGTTATTGTGGATGCCCTTAGGAGAGAGAAATATTTTTTTTTCTTTCAAAATGATATAACTCACAAAATATAAGTACAAAAATAAAAAAAATTATACAATTGTTCATCACTTTTCGTGCTCTTCAAAACAAGATGCATCATGGATATGTTTTGGTAAACTTAAAATTGTATGTTTTTAGAATGAGTATGTATTAGTTATTTTTAAAGCGAATCTTACTCATTAGCAAAATAAATTTGCTTTAATAATAAAATGAATCATATTCATTAGCAAAATGAATCTTACCTCAAATACTCTAAAAACCACTCTAGGAATGCTAATAATGTTGAAAGCATTTTTAGGGTTTATAGTGCAAGGTTAAGGTTCACTTTAAAAAAACACAAATGATTCACATTGTTTTATATGAATGTTCGCTTTTCTTAAACATAAGATTCACTTTTTTTCAATGAATGATTCACTTTCAATAAATGAAAATTTCATACTGTTCTTGCATAAGTTTGTGTTAGGATTAACTTTTACTAGTATTAAACAAAATATTCACTTTTCTTAAACCTTTGATTCACCTTTAAAAAACCTTTGATTCACTTTTCTTAAACCTCTAATTCACTTTTCTTAAACCTTTTATTCACTTTAGTTAAAACAATCTTTATTTATGAGAATCACTTTTCTAAAACATTTGATTCACTTTTCTTAAACGCATGATTCACTTTATAAAAACCTTTGATTCACATTTCTTAAACCTCTTAATAACTTTAGTTAACATTACAAGATTCACTCTTATTACTCTGATTCACTTTGTAACAACCAGTTATTCACTTTTTAACAATTTTGCTTCACTTCTTTAAAACCTCTAATTCACACTAGTCAACCAATCAGAATGACTTTAGTTAAACAATCTCTGTTTATGAGATTCGCTTTTTTAAAACCTCTTATTCACTTTTAAGCAACTCTCTAATTCACTTTTTTACAACCTTTGATTCACTTTTTAACAAACTTTGATTCATTTTTTTAAACTTAAGATTCACAATTAATCTTAAAAAATATGTACATAAAAAAATAAAAATTTACCAAAACATATCCATGATGCATCTTGTTTTGAAGAGTACAAAAAATGATAAATAATGATATAATTTGTTTTATTTTTGTATTTATATTTTGTAAGTTATAACATTTTAAAAAAAAATATTTTTCTCTCTCTTACTCACATACTCCTCTCCCCTCTTCGCAGTTTTGACAATTCCCTCTTATTCCATTTTTTCTCTTTTTTCTTTATTTCCCTCCAATAAAATGTTAACATGTGACAGACACCACACACACTAGCACAAAAGAACAAAATTAGTAAAAAAGACAAACATGTCCATCTCCATATGAAAACATGACGCTTTCGTCAGGTTCGAAATCATGTTAATTAATTCTTTGATGAGACCTTTTTTTTTTATTAGTCCTACCGTGTTTTTACCCTTTTCAATGAGGACTAATCATGTTTTTCTTGAGGAGTTATTGATAGCATGAACTTAGCATCGTATATATTATCATGTCGAATTTTATCTATGTATAAGAAGTTTTTTTTTTACATTGAAATGACTATTCATGTGGGTCATCTGTTCATCTATTAATGTGTATTAATATTGTTGGAAGGTTTTGATCTCATTATTCTCAGGTATAGCAACTAATGTATAATACTACTAGTATTAGTGACAGTGTAGCCGTACATGTTTTTTAGAATTATAAGGATGTTTTTTTTTTGAAAAGAAATATGATATGATATTAAGAGAGCAGTTTAAGTACAATCTCCGGCATGGTCGCCGGAGTCCATGAACCCGAGGTCTGTGTACGACGGGCATGGTTAGCTAAAAGATGCGCAGAAATATTTGCCTCTCTAGAAACATAAAACCATGATAAATCTTGAAAGGCTCCAAGACGGGCTAAGATGCGATCCAAGATAACAGTGGTGGAAGGCAAGAGGCCGGTATTTGATCCCGTTTGCAGATATTGAATGAGCCCTTTTGAATCCGATATGATCCGGAGAGAGGCTGTCCCTGACTTCATTGCTGCAAACACCGTAGCTTCAATAGCTCGTGCTTCTGCTGCCGCAATATCCATTGGCTGCGTGAGGCAGAAACTACCTGCTGAAGTCAACTGAGAACGAAATCGCCCTACCCATGCAATGCCCACACGGTTATGGGTGTCCAAACTTGCATCTGTAGAAAACTCATGCCACATTGGATAGTTCATGCGATGCTGATGAAGCGCTTGAGAGCTGGTCTGATCAGAGGCCTGAGCTTGATGGAGGTAATTAACCGCTTGACACCAACCGTACTCAAAATTGCGAACATGACCATGCGTGACCTGACAACGCGCATACCATAGTTGCCACAGGAAACAAACATATTTGGTCACCTCTAATCGTGGCTTTTCCTGAATAAACTGAAAGAGCCAGTTTTGTAACTCCTGATCAGTTCGAATATGTGTGGGTAGATGAAAACTGAATTGTGACCAAGCGCACGTACAGTGGGGCACACATAGAAAGCATGAAACATAGTTTCATTGGAGTTGCACAGACTGCAGGTGGTGGGCAGTCTAGCCGAATACGATCCCTTATAGCGACCTTGCATGCAATCTTGGACGTAATGAACTTCCAAGCAAAAAGCTTGACCCGTGGTGGAACATGCAGACTCCATAGCACACGGTATACCCTATTCTTGGCCCCAGTACTGGAAGGTGAAGACATGAAGCTTGCTTGAGAGTTAAAGCTGCATAATATGCAGATGAAACTGTGTATGCACCGGATTTGGATAGGCCCCAATACCAGGAATCGGAACATGAAGCCATGGATGCAGAAGAAGGAAGAGGAGTATCCAGAACATGTTTAACATCCGTGGCATCACACCATTGATCCAGTAAAGCCCTGTTCCATTGTTTGTCGGAGGTGATTAGAGTTGCTACCGAGGCATACTTGAGCACCAAAGGCGGGAAACGCCAGGTGAAAAGTTTACCACCCTCTTTCGACTTAAGCCACCTGTCTGTGATCCGCGTATCAGTGCCTGTGCCAATCGCACGCCTACCGCCAAATAGCAACAAGTGCCGGACACCAAGAAGTGCCCTCCATATAGGACTGGAGGATGAATCTGAATGCACATCTTGCCAAGAAGAAGCCCGCAAATATCGTGCATGATAAAACTGAGAGAGAAGGGTAGTTGGCTCTGTCACAATCCGCCATAATTGTTTTGCTAATAGAGCTTGATTGAAGCAGCGGAGATCACGAAAACCCATGCCTCCATCTCGACGATGTTGACACATAGAAGACCATTTAGTCCAGTGAATGGTAGTAGAATTAGCAGTGCCGCCCCACCAAAAACAGTTAATCATTCTTTGAATCTGCTTAATGACAGTCGAAGGGAGTTGAATGATCGACATTGCATACGATGGAATGGCCTGAAGAACCGCCTGGACCAAAAGAGCACGGCCTGCTTGTGAAGTTTTATTGGACCAGCTTTGTATACGTTTTGCAACCCTGTCTTTTATATAACTAAAAACTGCACTCTTATTCTTACCAATTG
The DNA here is from genome assembly GCA_023374045.1 of Limonium bicolor. NCBI lineage: Eukaryota > Viridiplantae > Streptophyta > Magnoliopsida > Caryophyllales > Plumbaginaceae > Limonium > Limonium bicolor. The sequence goes on from CM041779.1 coordinate 123,862,463, forward strand.
TACTGGGGAAACCGAGATAAATGCCAAGATCCTGCTTATGATTGGCTTGTAAAACTGAAGCAACTGTAACTTTTAAAGCCTGATGTAGTCCACGTGAAAACATTACTGCTGATTTGGTGGGATTTATGCATTGTCCCGAGGCTGTTTTGAAGTCATCCAAGATCCCCATTAGGACTGCTGCATTAGAGGAAGAAGCCTCTCCATAGATAACGATATCATCTGCAAATAAGAGATTGGATATAGGGGTATCCAACCCCGGGAGGTTATAAGGTCGATAGAGCCCAACATCTGTTGCAAAAGTAAGAGTTGAAGTTAGAGCCTCCATGCAAATGATGAATAAAATTGGGGAGAGAGGATCCCCCTGCCGAAGTCCGCGTTGGGGGTGGAAGAAATGGCCGGGGTATCCATTAATAACAACAGCAGTACGTACTGTTGTAATGCATTGACGGACAAGATTGATCCAAGTTGAATGAAACCCCATAACAGTTAGCACATCCAAAACAAAACTCCATTCAAGACGATCAAATGCCTTGGACATATCGACTTTGTATGCAAAGTACCCCTTCTTCTTGGCTCTGGAGCGGCGCATCGAATGCAAAATTTCATGGGACAACAAGATCTGATCTGATATAAGTCGGTTGTGGACAAACGCAGCCTGATTATGTGAGATTACAGTTGGGAGAGCCTCTGAAATTCGATTGACCAATACCTTGGATATAACTCGATAGGCAGTGTTACACAGAGAGATGGGCCTAAAATTAGTTATAGAAGTAGCATCTGGAGTTTTAGGGATGAGGACAATATGAGTGTCATTCAATGTCGACGGCAAGACATTCTCATTGAGGAAACTCAGACATGTATGCAAAAAGTCATCGCTGACAGTAGGCCAAAAAGCATGTAGGAAGATGCCATTTATTCCATCCGGCCCCGGTGCTTTGCCAGGGTGCATTTGATTGTAGGCCTTAAGGACTTCTTCCCTGGTATAAGGTTGACCCATAGCTTGGTTATGGGCCGGGGTGACTCGGTTGGCAACACACGCCTGTATATGGGGATCCAACAGTGGGTGAGTTGAAGTAAACAGCTCTTGAAAATAGTGCCTAGCAACTTGTTCTATTCCTGCCCAACTGGTTTGAGGAGGGTGTGAAGCTGAAGACAATGAAGCAATATAATTCTGTCGACTGCGCATTCTATATCTGCCAAAGAAAAAGGCCGAATTGCGGTCCCCTGCGACCAACCATTGCTGGCGAGATCTCTGTTGTAAACGAATCTCCTCCTTCAACAACAAAGAATCATGCACATGGTTGAGCTCATTCCATCTAGCTATGTTACTCATTGCAGACCCTGATGAGGCGATTCCTTGAATTTCCTGCTCTGTCTGGTAAAGCAGCCGTTTCTCCACCCATATTTGCCTCCTGCCCCATGACCGAAGCTTGTGGCCACATTGAGTAACCTTGTGACAATAGCCCAAAGTTGATGAACGCCAGACAGACTGAACCAAATGTCGACAGGATGGATCATTGGCCCAGCAATTCTCGAAACGAAAGGGTTTACAGCCATTATGCGGGGGAGGGCTTAATATCAACTTATGGGTTTGTGGTCTGAGTGTCCCCAAGAGAGATGAAAATTAGTTGCTAATGGAAAAACAGACAACCAGGCATCGTTACAGAGAAAACGATCCAAACGACTCTGGCTTGGACGAGAATCTCTGCTTTTGTTAGTGAATGTGAATTTGGATCCCCTGAAGCCTAGGTCCTGAAGATTACAGTCCAATAGACATTGTCGAAAAGCAGCCATGTTAGCTGTGGATCGTGTCCCTTTCCCACGGTGCTCATGGGAATACAAAACTTCATTAAAATCGCCACCTATTAACCATGGTCCTTGCCATTGCACACCTAAATACCGAACCAAGTCCCAAGTTTTCCATTTAAAACGATGATCACACCAACCATACATGCCAGTAAACCGCCATTGATACCCCCCTGGAGAACCTATTACTACATCAACATGGCGGCTAGTTACACTGAGTACCGAAACAACATGAGAAAGGGACCAAAAAAACACAACACCCGCACTCCTACCCACACTATCCCCTCCCACCCAGTTATACTGTCGGTAAGTATTAGCAAAACGCCTAATCTCAAAAGTGGACAATTTTGTTTCTGAGAGAAACACAAAAGCCGGTGCTTGGCGACGTATCACCCCCTTGATCCAGCGAATCGCAGCAGGTGCACCTAAACCTCTGCAATTCGCCGCTAGTATCGACATTATTCCGGGCGACACTGGGTATCCCCCAGCATCGCCATTGAAGTAGATTGATCAGCTTCCCCCCTTCCCCTCTTAGAAACTTCCTCCAACGAGTGGCTTTCACGGAGCTCCGACTCCGAAGAAGAACAATGAACGACACTAATCTTCCGCTTCCGACCTTCAGACACAGTGGGCGACAGTGGAACCTCCCCCTCCTCTAACACCGGCTCTGCATTAATGTCAACCATCACATGAGCAGCAGTAACACTATGGACTTCATCTGCTCCTTCTTCCTGGCCAGCAGCATCAGCAAGAGGTATATCACCAGACTCCGCCGGAGGCACGGGACGGGTAGAGTGAACAGCTGCTGCACCACGGACCTCATAGGTTGGTCTTGCCCCACCAGTGGCACCAGCCTTCAACCAGACGCCGTAATTCAACTCTTCCTGAGTGGCTTCGGTGCGGTAAGGACAATCCTTAAGCAGATGGGTAAACACGCCGCAAAGAAAACAAATGTTTGGCAGCTTCTCATATGTCAGAGGCAGGGTATAAGTCTTGCCATCAGCAATAACAGTAGTGAAACGCAACAACGGGACAGTGACATCCAACTTAACCTGAATGCGCATATATGAGCCGGCCTTGCGCCTGTCAAACTCAGCATACTCCATGAAAATGCCAATCTTCTGACCTAACCTTCTCGCGAACAAATGGTGCATAAACTGAAAGGGCACAGCATGGACATGCACCCAGAAGGGAACCCACCTAAAATCATGTGCAGTGGGAGCAATTGACCGATCAACGGGGGTGAGAACAATAAGACCACCATCGTGAGTCCAAGGGCCTCGGGAGAGGATGGATTCAACAAACGCCGCATCCGGCAACCTGAACAGGAGAATACCCTCCTCCAGTTGACGAACCCGTAAAGTGTACTCACAGCGCCAAGCTTTGGCCAGCGTTCGCTCCAAAGTTTTGAGATCAACATGTCTGGGCATCATCAGCTTCCCCAGAAAAGAACACCGCATCAGATCTTCAGTTGGGGCGTTGATTAAGTCGTCGACTTGGAGCGTGTCTTCTTCGGCAGCGGTAAGAGTCAACTGCCCACAGTGAGAGGCTAACTCATCAACCGGTTGAGGGGGAGGAAAAGCAGCCATGGGGATAAAACAGGTGGCGGAAGTGTTACAAGCGTTGGAGAAGCACCACAACAACCAGATAAAAGGTGAGATTAGCGAGTTGAGAAGGCGGAAAGGAACACCAAGTGAGAACTGAACGGAGATAAGTGTGACTGTTGAGTAAACCGAAGAAGGATTTAAGTAGGGCTTAAACCGAGAAGACGGACGGCCATGCAAAGCTATTCCTAGGGCTAATGATGATTTGTATGCGAGTAAAAGATACTTGGTAGGAATTGAGATTAGAAGCGTGGATTTAGGTAAAGGATTCATTGACAGCGCAGTGATAGATGTGATGGTACTGAAGCCGTGCATGCACTGGTGGAAGACGAGGAGTTGGGCAAAAAGAATTCTCATCGAGAGAAAACCTTCATAGGCAGGAAACTTAGACCGACTCTAAACTCCCTAAAGTTTATAGTGTGATGGACAGTAAATTATAAGGATGTTAAAAATACGTGATTTATAGATGCAATTATTGAGGAGAAAAAGATCACAAGTCACGACCCAGACATGACAGGCCGGATACCAGCCGCCGGCCCACGGTGTTAGTAATTGACTGGTTTCTGTTTCCTTTTGCCCCCTTCACACAACTGGTTCAGCTGCTTGAGTGTGACCTGCTAGCGGCTATATAAAACTCAATGCCTACCTCTAGTTCGGTTTTCAATATGCAATAGTTATAATTTTATAAAACTTTACCTCTTTCCCCTTCCTTATAAATTCAAATATATGAGACACTAAACAAACACATGGGACCTTATTTCTTTTACATCTTTCTAGAAATGATATTAAATATCAAACTCAAATGAAATTCCAGATGAAAATTATGTTGAGGAGGACATATGAGGCACGATCACTGGAGTTTTTAACTGTTGAAAAGACATCATTCGATTTAGGTTAAAATAGAGTAAAACATGGAATTGAATAAGGAAAAAATTGTCAAAAATACTAGAAAATGAGCACACACAGATACAACGGGCGTGCAGGGGTGTCGGACGCCCGTGAGGACAGAGGCGCGTCGTGCGCGGGCATGGGGCATCGGAGGCGCAAATCATACTCGAGCAGCTGTGTGGTGAACTGGTCGGTCCTGTTCAATATGGATTTACCCGGATTTACTTGTTTTTGTCCGGTTTTGCTCAGTTTTGTTTTCAAAGATTTGAACGGAAAAAATATCTTGATTTTTTAAGTATATATTAAGCAAGGATTTAATCATGAATAACCAAAACTTACGGGACAAAGTTGAAACTGTTTTCAAAATACTATCAATTATCCTTAAAACAAACTACAATTATTGGCGTTGGCCATAAAAGGTTATGAACTCCGACTATATATGGCGGGGTAAGATATAGTTTCTCGTTCATTTCTCTCTTCAACTCAACCGCAAGATGCAAGTAGTAATATAGTACTACTTCACTATATGTATCGTCATGCTTACAAGTTATATATAAGAACGTGTATGGTGAATGGTAATTGGAAAATAATGACTCATAAAGTCATATCACATCAGCTTGGGTGGCTGATAATTAAATTGGCCATTAGATAAATAACGACAATAACATTAATCAACCTACGAATTTTCAATCTTGTGGACTTTACGGTGGAAGAATTCGGAGGGTATCTTATACTGGACTGGAGTACAAGTAATTCCTTTCGACATCAATAACTATATACAATTGGACTTCACAATTCATTAATTTATATAGTAAAATGCAACTCGCACCATCTTTATCAGATTTTTCTTTCGGATTAATTCATCCTAAACAATTTTGATCAATATTTATTATATCAAGTCGGCTATGTTGAATTACAAGAAGAAAGAGTTATGTATAAGAAAAAACATACTACTGATAATGTGCAGCTTACTACGTTCGATGGAGAAATGAGCAAGTTGGGGGGTGAAGTGAATGTGTAAGTGTAACTAGCTACTTCATGCAGCTTAAAATCGCAAGTTACTTTATACCAACAATTTGCTGAATATTTTTTTAATTTTTGTTGACAATTGATGAACTACTGTAAGGCTATTACTAATAGGACGAAAATGCAGTGTTTCCAATACAATTAGGCTAGTTAGTTCATTTCATATACAAGTCAGCTCAGCTCAGCTCCAATTGTAATGTTAACCACAAAATACCGGATATGTCCTCCACTTTCCCATTTCATCAACTAGATCCGTACCACTTACGCACCATTAAGTAGGTAGAGAGGTTTTTCCCGTCACCAACAGATGAATGCATAACTGAGTAACTAATCAATGATCATAAATCTGGGTCATTTCATTTAACGTTAATCTAATAGTAATCTGGGATCATTTTTACGAGTCATCAAAGAACGGAGATTAATCAATGCTGTACGTACGTCCATGAATTGATGATGATTAATTGACTTTTTTTTTTTTGAGAAAGATGATTGACATAGTAGATATATACGTATGGTGATACGTCTATACAATTGATTTGAATACGTGATACGTCTACAGGGCAGGCATACTTGCAATTGGATAGAGTGACGCGGGGATTAGATATGCCATTGCCGTGGAGATGTTATCCGCGAACCCCGAATAGTCTAACCGTTTTGTCAACAAGCAATAGCACCGCCGACGCCTCGTTTTTTTTTTTTTTTGAAAGTGTTGAATATCGCTTTACTATAGACGTCAGATGATATCGTTACTGATCTTATCCAATTATCATAGTTATCCGCAAGCGCTTTACAAAAGCTCAGACTATATTGCTAAATAAAAAGTTCAGTCAGTGACATTTTTTATTACGACCTGGTAACTCAATTCAATTCCAAGGGGTGCACATGGAAATATTTGCTTGTTTTATGGGACCTGGCCCACCTGGGGGCATACCATAAACTACAACATCAGAAAGTCTCAAGTTTTGTTACCGAACATAAATATCAGTCAGGAGAGAGATCAAAAAAGCTGAAGCTTTAAATCCAAGAAAAGAAAAGTCCTTAACATTGGAGATCTTATGACTTCCTTCCTCTTTCCCCCTAGAGGATGTGGAGGAATCCGACTACTATGAGGCTATTCTTGTTAGGGCAGACCCTGAGCAAGTCTATGCTCAACTGCCGGGGGTTGGGTCGCCCCTGTGCAGTAGCTTGGGTCTCTATGCTGCTGAAGAAACATAGACCCAAGCTGGTTTTCTTGATGGAGACCCATAAGTCTAAGAGTGATATGGATAGACTTATTAAGAAGTGGAAAGAGTTTGAAGGTTTGGCTATCAGTAGCGTGGGTAGAAGTGGAGGCCTTCTTCTTTTATGGTCTAAGGATTGTAATATTTCTATCTCTGGGGCCTCAAATCACCACATCTCTGCTACAGTCAATCTCCCAGGTATGGATACTTTCTTCTTTACTGGTTTTTATGGTTGGCCTAAGTGGCATCAAAAACAGTTCTCGTGGAAATTACTGGAATCTCTAAGATCCCAGATTAATATCCCTTGGTTAGTGGGAGGGGACTTTAATCAGATTATGTATAATAGTGAGAAAAAAGGTGGTAAATACAGAAATGAAAATCTTCTGGACCCTTTTAGGGAGGTTATTCTAGCATCCAAGCTAAATGATTTGGGATTTGTTGGTTTTCCATATACCTATACTAATTGCCAAGATGAACCTTTCACCTCTTGGAGTAGATTGGATAGAGCTTTTGCCTGTAATGACCTCATCCTCTCCTTTCCCTCTATTTCTGTTCACCATCTTCCTAGAGAATGCTCTGACCATTGTCCTATTTTGGTCAATCTTTTGGGTAGCCACAAAAACTTCAAAAAAAAAAGAAAATTTTCAGATTTGAGAATGTTTGGATCTTGGAAGATAGATGTAGAGTCATTGTTCAGAGCATTTGGGGTAATTCTGATTCTGATCTGATGGAAAATATTCTCAAGTGCAAAAAAAAGCTGTTGGATTGGAATGATTGGTCCTTCCCAAAAATTAAGTACAAGCTCCAAAAAAAAAAGAGAGGAGCTGGAGAAAGTCTCCACTTCTATGCAAAGCCCTTGGATGAAAGCTAATAGAAACAGACTTCTTCTTGAGATTGAACTTTTGCACCTTAAAGAAGAAACTAGATGGAAACAAAGATCCAGGGACACCTGGATCAAAGAAGGGGACAAGAATACCTCCTATTTTCACAACAGAGCCACTCAGAACAGGAGAAGAAATGAGATTTTTAGCCTTGAAAATGAGGATGGTACTAGTAAGTTTAGCTGGTCTGATTTGGAAAGTATTAGTATCAAATACTTTGAAAATCTTTTCAAAGCCCCTCCTGATATGGACATGTCTAAACCTCTTGAAGCTATCCAAGACATTATTCCTCAAGAGTGTCTGACTGAGCTGTCCAAACCATACTCCCATACAGAAATTATTGGGGCTTCAAAGCAGTTAGGTTTAAACAAATCCCCGGGCCCCGATGGCTTCAATGGAAACTTCTTCAAAGCCTACTGGCCTTATGTGGGCAACCAAGTCATCTCTACTGTTCTGAACATTCTCCACGGCCAGGAAATCCCTCCTGATCTTAACAATTATTTTATAGCTCTTATCCCAAAGGAGAAAGGTGCTACCTCCCTCACAAAATTCAGACCTATTGCCCTATGTAATTTTGTCTACAAAATAGCTACAAAAGTGTTAGCTAACCGTGTTCAAGATGTCCTTCCCCACATCATCTCTTCAAACCAATCTGGATTTGTCAAAGGCCGTCTTATCACTGATAATGCCATCTTGGCAGGTGAACTCCATCATAAAATAGCAAACTCCAAAGCGAAAATCCATGGTCTGTTCTCCTGTAAAATAGACCTTAGTAAGGCCTATGATAGAATCAGCTGGAGGTTCTTAGACAAAGTTATTAGCACTATGGGTTTCCCTGATTGTTGGAGGAAGCCGGTTATGAATTGTGTCACTTCTGCTAAAGGGGCTGTTATTATTAATGGCTCTCCAACCAAACCCTTCTGTCAAGAGAGAGGTGTGAGACAGGGAGACCCTATCTCCCCCTTCCTGTTTATCTTAGCCCAAGAGACTCTCTCCAGAATGCTCAACAATGCCATGATGAACAATACTTATGAGGGAATCAGATTGGCCAAGAATGCTCCTGCTATTTCTCACTTGGCCTTTGCGGATGACATTATCTTTTATGGCAAAGCTAATTGGCAGAATGTTCAAGCCTTAGACTCTTCCCTGTCGTGTTTCCTCCAAGCCTCTGGTCATGAAATAAACCTCCACAAATCAGAAATAGTTTTCAGCAACAAAATCCCCCAAGCTACAAAAAATGACCTAGCTGCTATCCTCAACATCAAGCAAGTTCCTCACTTCTCTAGATACCTGGGGCTCCCCATCAAAGTGGGCAGGAACAAAAAACAGACCTTTAGCTACTTGATTGAGGCGTTGCAGAAGAAAGTTCATGGTTGGAATAGACCTACCTCCCAAGCTGCTAGATCTGTTCTTACTATAAGCGTGCTCCAATCTATCCCAAATTTTACCATGTCCCTGTTCAAACTCCCCAAGAATATCATTGACAAAATCAACTCTATTTGTTCTCAGTTTTGGTGGACAGGTTCAGAAAACAAGAAATCTATCCACTGGAAAAAGTGGAATCATATGTGCTCTGTCCCTGAATATGGTGGAATAGGTTTCAAAGCAGTTGCAGATTTCAACCTTGCACTGCTAGCAAAGCAAGTGTGGAGAATTCTGACTAACGATAATTCTCTTGTTAGTCAATCCCTGAAAGCCCTTTATTTTATTTCCCAAATACAAATATTCTCCTCGCTTCTAAAGGGCCTAGGGATAGCCCTATCTGGTCTTCTCTTCTAGCTGCGATTGAGGTTATCAAGCTGGGGGCCCGTACTGTGATTGGAGATGGCAGAAATACAAAGATTTGGGGCCAACCCTGGATCTCAAATGATAACCCAAAGTCCCTAATGCCTACTGTCTCTCAAAATCCAAACATTAAGTGGGTTAATCAGTTGATTAATGAAGACAACAACTCCTGGAATAGAGGCCTTATCAACTCCCTCTTCAACTCCTCTGAAGCTAAAGCTATCCTTGATACTAAATTTGATCTGTCCTTAAAAGATTCGTGGGCCTGGATAGGAAATTCCCCAGGGATCTACACGGTTAAGTCTGGTTACTCAAGACTGTCTGATAGCCTCAGACAAGAAGGTTCTTCTTCTCCATCTACCCACTTTTCAGAATTTAAGAAGAGAATTCACAAGTCCTTGTCACCTCCCAGAGCTCTTTTGTTTGTGTGGAAATTTTTAAACAAAATCACCCCCTGTCTAGCAAACATTGCTAAGAGAATAGGAGGTACAGATACTTGCTTCTTATGTGGTAAAAAAGACACGGATTTACATAGCATATTTTTGTGCTGGTCTTCGAGAGACTTTTGGAAGGACTTGGTGGATCTTAATGACATTCCTGATTACTCAAATAATGCTATTCAAGATTGGATTATCTCTAGCTCTGGTCAATGGAACAAACAGAAAGTTGCGAGAGTTGTAAATCAGATGTGGGCTATCTATGATGCTAGGAACAAAGTGAGGCACAACCCTGAATTGGCTATATTGGAATGTATTTACTCAAATCTGGCATTCACAGAAGCTTATCAGATTAAGATGACTGCAAATAACCACTTACAGATTAACCGGGATTCGAATTCCTCCTTCAACGAAGAGTTCATGATTTCTACTTGTTGCAAAAGAAGACTAGGTTCAAATATGTCTTTGAATGGTATTATTGTACATCACTCTGGTAACTTGGAACTAGCTTTTAACAGGAATTCGAGGAGCTATGTAGCAGATGAAGTGGCTGAACTGGAGGCGATAAAGTTTGGGCTGCAATACCTCAACAATTTGGGTAGAAAGGTGAACACTATGGTGCTTGTCAACAATTTCAAAGTACTGGAAAGGTTTCAACAAAATCACTTCAGACCTGAAGAAGAAAGTCTACACATCTACAACTTTACTGATGAATTTAGTAACTTGTCTATTACTTTTCGACTATGTAATTTGTATCTTACTAATTTTCTGGCTGAACAAGTAAGTAGATGCACAAACATGTATTTTGATTGGAAAACCTGGAATGGCTCCAATGCTCCACCTAGTATTATTCAAGCTTGTATGCTTGAAGTTGAGATGCTAAACTCAAATGGTCCAAATCGATGTAATAGGCTAGAAGGTGTAGCCTCTTTTGCATATATATGAAGTACGTAACAACTTTCTTTAAAAAAAAAAGGAGGGTGAAAGCGTCAGCCGACCAATCAAGATGGTTGACAAAATATCCGCTTAACACTTATCCCTTTCTCGGAGTGAAAAGGGATACACAGGAGCTACTTTTTTCATAGGCATTGCTATTATTGAGCCCACTCCAGTAGCACAGTAGAAGAGCCCAACTATAATCTACAATAAAATAATAGTCGTTGAAATTAAGATCGGGTCCGGGTAACCTTATCTTATGAGCCCATTGCTTCTCCTTTCTTACTCCGCTTATTTATTCTGGTTTACAGCGTTCATCAAATATGCAGCGATGAATTGACAACTACAAAAGCCCAACTAACCCAGCCCAATGTGTTTGTTGACCTCATCTCACATGGGCTGTGTTTACCTCCTTCACTTTCTATTTTACTCCATTATTAGTATTACGTCCGCCCCCCTCCTCGACATCTAACGAACTCCACTCCACTCCCTCCGTCCTTGGAATATGTTATGTGAGCAACACCTGCTGTTCAATTCCCTTTTCTTATACTATATTTTTTAAAAAAATTTGTATAATAACCCTGATCAAAGTATCAAACCACGAGCTACTCACATGCTTGCTAATTGATGGTGGCCACGGGTCTGGTTCCATCGGTTCCGGTTCCACCGGTTCCGGTTCTGGAAAATGTGTATTCGTATTCGGAACCGGTCTGGGCGGTTCCGGTTCCGTTTCTGAAATCTGGATTCGCTTTGGATTCGGTCAAAAAATCGGTTCCGGCCGGTTCCGCCTGGTCCCGGTTCCGGTTCTGATCGATTCTGACCAGTTCCGGAGCGGTTCCGGAAAGATTCGATCGGCTCCAGTTGCTTCGTTTTAGCTCCGATTTGAGATCCGTTTGAGCGCACACGTTGCTCTTTTCATCCACTTTACTCCTAGATAGGTTATTCTTCAAGTTTATAATCTTAAATGTGTATGAAACAAAGTTAGAAATTTTTATTGAATTTACAAAAACTAAGGAACAAAGAGAATTTTATTATATGATTCACTGCCTCATTAAAACCGTATTAGGTAAAAACCCATTGGGAAAACCCTAATAAGGAAAAAGAGTACAACTACTAAGAGGTTACATGATTTCAATTTGCAAGTCTTAAAAAAAAGATTACATGGAAAGAAAGTAATACTAAATTACTAATACATTCTAAAATATTACAAGATAGAAGTCCTAAGTGGTGTTATCCCCATTCATCTCATACCAATCATCATGTTGGCCTTCATATTGCAATGCACGTGCTTAGGATCTAAGCTCGGCTAAGTACCAATCATACTTCTCAACATAAACCTTGATTGAGTCCGGTGCTAGACCCAAAACGATGTCGTTTTGGCCCGAGACCCAACGGTAACTTCAACCGGTTCCGGAGCGGTTCCAGTTCCGGTTTCATCGGTTCCGGTTCCCGGTTCTGAATCCGATGATGGTTCCAGGCGGTTCCGGTTCCGGACCCGGTTCGGGCCCGAATCTCAAAACATGTATTCGTATTCGGAACCGGCTGAGGCGGTTCGGTTCCAGTTCCGGTTCCCACCGGTTCCCGGCCGGTTCCGGTTCCAATCGGTTCCAAGTAGAACCGCCGGTTCCGGGTAGAACCGGACCCGATGGCCACCATTATTGCTAATAAAGAATATGCTTCTCTCCTCTTTCACTTATCAAGTGAATGAATTTTTTTTTCTTTGAAAAGCACTTATCAAGTGAATTCAAAAATCCCACTTTTTATCCTTTTGGTGTTTTTTAAATATTACACATCGGGAGACGAATTGAAAGAAACTCTTTTGAACAAGAAGGGGATTTTGCCATGAAAAGAATTAAAGAAAGAAAAGAATACTTTGGGGGAATGGAGACTGAAATGGGTCAGGTCAAAATAAGAAGATGCATGTGCTCAATGCATTGAAATATGACTGACTGTATGGGTAGTCGTAGCAAGGTATCTTTCATTGATTTTACTATATTTCAATTCTTTCTGTAAAATCGTAGGAATTAATATAAAAATTACAAATACTCTCGATTTTAAGTATATAGGATAGGCGGGAGATAAGGAGGACCCGGGAATTCAGAATGAATTTTTCGGGTATATTCTACATCATCTATTCTACTACTATTATTTAGTTTTCACTTTTTTGCTCTCTTTATTATTATATGAAAGAAAGAGGTAAGAAGTTTATATATATATATGGAATGGACAGACAGATAGACCACGCTGAGCTAGAACTGCTCTACCCTAATCTGATAAAAGTTTGACCAGCACATGTGGACCATCCGATTAATTTCCTCAGTTCAATAACACAGTTCATAGTCATGAAGACCCAACCCAACCTCTCTTTCATCTCTGATCAGAGATGAATGTGGTCGCCTGCCCGCGCGGCCCCCATTAGTAAGCCAGCTAGCCAGCAATCACGCACCCACCAGGACCAGGAGGAAGGACTAGACTAGGTCCACCAAACAACAACACAACATCCTTATTTGAAAGGAACAAAACGACAACATTGCATGAGAGTAGGGGTAGGGCCACTCCATGCTCTTCTCTGTTTCTGCTAACAAAGAAGTTGCAGTAGCTGAAACCTTCCTTCATCACACACATGATGAAATGAGAGAATCAATGATGCGTGACTTCTTGCATCTCTGCGTGCTGCTGTGACTTTCGATCTTAGAACTTTACCCCCTCTATTGTAAGTACAACTACATTTTCACCAAATTAATTTAAGTTACCACTTAAATGAAAAATTTAATGAGGAACGAAATTGATGTAATAACCACAAAAACCTTACTATTATCTCCGTCCCGTCATAAGTGTCCTATTTGTTTTTTGGTACATTTTTTCACCCCAATATTAAATATATAAGGTAAAATAATTTTATAAAACTAAATTTTGTATTATATAGCTTATCATATAAGGAATCATATGCAAAACTTAAATTTTCAAAATTAATTTATCTTATATGTTAAAAATTGAAATCAAACGACATATCCAAATAGTAAATAGGACGGTCAAGGTGGGACAGAGGGAGTATTAGCAGTCCATTCTGCATAAGTAGTTTATTAGGTTGGAACAATTTCTGTTTATCAAGTTAAATTATTTTCATCTAGCGAGATGTAAGGGGTAGCTATATAGAACTACTATAATTGTGGTGGGTGTAGGGTGGATGGGACGGATGATAGATCGAGTAGACAGTTGGTAGTAGCATTTTACCAGTTTAGGAATTTAGAAACAAGGGATAGACTACTATTTATCACTCCCTCCGTTAATTAATATTTGTCGTTTTAGGTAGTGATTCTTATTTAAAAATATCTGTTATTCTAGGTTTTTGACACACTTCTTTCCACTTTTACCCCTACTATTTAATATAAAAGTAATTATTATTAAATGGAAAAGTAAAAAGTAGGGGCACATGTGTCATTGTCCTACCTTTCTTAATAAGTATGTAAGTTTCTAAAATGACAGTTATTATTGAATGGAGGGAGTATCATATGACCTGTTTCATCAAAATTCCAACACATCTTACTGTACTTTGGGGATTTAGATACACTACCACTGTTACCCCATTCAACACACAAGTTACTAACCAATCAATCATAAATTAAATAAATCATCCAAATTCAATGACCAGACCGGCTTTTATAGCTAACATTATAGTATAACCTAACCTCCCAATCAACAAACAAAAAAAATAAATTACTAGAATATTGGTACAAAGTCTAGTCTATCCTAACATACTCCCTCCGTTCTGAATTGACTGTTCTGTTTATTTATGGCATGTTTTTCCATTTCAATATTAAACATATAAGATAAAATAATTTTATAAAACTAACTTTTATAACATATAGTTTATCATGTAAAAAATCATATGCAAAACTTAAATTTTTAAAATTAATTTATCTTATATGCATCAATCAATCAATCAAACAAACAAACAAAATCAGATTACGAATATTTTTAACAAAAGAATCGAAAAGGAAAATAAATTGTAAAATAATATCGCAATACTCCTACTAGCTAGTGCCTAGTAGTACTATTTATCTTTAGTGGGTAGTGTGACAATCAGACTTTGATCGGGACGCTGTCCCCACTTCCCCCCTCCCTGCGGTGGTCAAAATTACAGAAATCTCGACACCCCACGTACTACTTACACTTACCCATACACTACTCACTATCTGTTTTACATTCATAATTTAACATCTAGGTTCTATTTGTTTTTAGTACTCCGTTAATTTATAACCGGTAGCGATTCTTATTTAAAAATATTTATTATTTTAGTTTTTTGATATTTATATTTTTTTTCATTTTTAATTTACTATTTAATACAAAAATAATTATTATCATATATTGTTAAACGGAAGAATTAAATTTATTTTAGTTTAGTTGTTGTAGTTTATCAAGTGTGTCATAATATATGGTTAAATATTCATAATAACAACCATACAATTTAATATATTATAAACTAATTATATATGTAAAAAATATACTATAAATGAAACTGTAAATAAAATAATATAGCTACTTGATAGTAGATTGAATCACCATAAACATATTAGTAATCCAGAAAGATCAAACTCTGTTTAACATCTAAAATATAATTATTCAAATTTATTAGAAACAGAGTAGCTTTCGGGGTGGGGTTGAACTGTTGACTGTTCAATGAAGAAAACAAGCTCTGTTCAGTTTTCCCGACTCCCACGTGTCAGTTAAACCAACTGTACGAGCACCCGAGGGAAACTTTAAAAACTGAAAGAAACAAAAGGACTTTTGCTAAAAATTTTACTCCCTCCGTCCTGAATTGACCGTCCTGTTTGTTTTATGGCACGTTTTTCCACTTCAATATTAAGCATATAAGATAAAATAATTTTATAAAACTAAATTTTGTAACATATAGTTTATCATGTAAGGAATCATATATTAAACTTAAATTTTTAAAATTAATTTAGTTTATATGTTAAAAATTGAAGTCAAACAACATATCCAAATAATAAACAGGTCAATTCAGGACGGAGGGAATAGGATAATACAGGGTCATTAATATAATACTCCTAATACTATAAGGTAGGTACTAGGATAGGAGATGGTACTACTACTACTATAGGCTATACAGTGGTAGTATTACTCTGTAGGCTTTTGTTCAGAGAGTCATGTTCCTCTGTTTATTCATTAAGAAAAAAAACGTAGTGGGTTTGTGTTGTGTGCACGCCACCACAATCTACTAGGGCTGTCCATCGTAGGTTAACCGTCTTATTCGGTTAACCGGATTCGTTTAACCGTTTAATTCGGTTTTCTAAAATCCGATTCCATTACCATTCCATTTAGATCGGTTAACCTTTAGTTCGGTTCGGTTAACCTTATAGCCGTGTATTTTTTATTATTGATAAGACCCATACCATTAATATTACTCCCTCCGTCCCACCTTGACTGTCCTATTTACTGTTTGGACATGTCGTTTGACTTCAATTTTTAACATATAAGATAAATTAATTTTGAAAATTTAAGTTTTGCATATGATTCCTTACATGATAAACTATATAATACATATTTTAGTTTTATAAAATTATTTTATCTTATATGTTTAATATTGAGGTGGAAAAACGTGCCAAAAAGCAAACAGGACACTTATGACGGGACGGAGGTAGTAAAATACAACATTGATCATTCAACTAAATCATGAGTGACAAATCAAACACATGTGACAAAAAGTATAATAGTGTGCATATTCCCTCAATACCTAACATTAATTATTATATAAGGTGAACATTAATATTTGAAGATTTCGGTTGTTTATATAATCGGTTAACCACGGTTAACCGAGCGGTTAACCGTTCTAGAAAATTCAATACCGTTACCGAAACCGAAACCGGTCAATTTACACGGTTCGGTTAACCATACCGCAAGAACCGGTACGGTTAACCTGAAAACAGATACGGTTCATTTCGGTCTGATACCGCGGTTTCGGAATTTTTTGGACAGCCCTACCATCTACGTCTTTGAGTCCTCTCTCTCTCCTTCGATTCACCCAAAAGCTATTACTTTAAGATCCCACCAAACAAAGCCCAACAGTTTCGCTGGTCAAGGTGCCAAGCTGGCACTTTAATGCTACGTTAACATCAGTCTACTTGTCGTGGGTCCTGTTTTGACTACGTGGATCATGCCTAATAAAATCGGAGTTACCTTTAAGCGTTCAAAAGATTAGCCTAGGAATACTTTGTGGGTAGCTGTCAGATGTAGCTGTCAAAACAAAGTATAAGAGAAATGGAAGGACTGACAATAAAATTGATGAACTATTAAATCAATGTTTAGATGCAGTGGATGGAAAATGGTAGGACCGACACTCAAATAAATATAAAACAATGTTTGTAATGTTGGGAGGCTAAAAACACACTGGACTTCTAAAAAAGGAAAAATTATATGTCTCACTCATGACGTTTAGTAAAATTACACATCCACCCATGAAGTTTCAAAAATTACTTTACCCACCCATGTGATTTTCCTCGTTTTACATCCAGCAACTTTTCTGATTTTAGTTCAATTTAAGAGATACTTAAACAACGTGTTTTCATTGGGCTCTACATGTCACATGTGAGCTTAAAACTTCGAATTCGATATAAGACCAAAATATAACACTTTAGCATCATCCATGTAAAAGTTTATCAATTTCGGACAACGTTTAAGTATCTCTTAAATTGAACTAAAATTAGAAAAGTTGCTGGATGTAAACGAGGAAAACCACATGGTGAGGAAAGTAATATTTGAAACCTCGTGGGTGGGATGTATAATTTCAACAAACGTCGTGGCTGGGGTATGTAATTTTTCCTTTTAAAAATTTAACTATATTATATATTTATAAAGAGTTAAAAGTAAAAAGGATTTGATGTTTACTTGTTTTTTGCAAAAATACGCTAAACTTCACAAATAACTACTCTCTCCTATTCTAATTATAAGTCATTCTAGACTTTTTTACATTTTTTAAGTAAGGGTTTAAAAAGACTAGTATACCCTTACTTTTTGTATTAGGAGAATAAAAAAGGAAGTATACTTTATTGGTAAGATAAAAAGTAGAGTGCAATAATAATAATAATTTAAAAAGTAGAAAGGGTAAAAGTAGAAAGATAGATACAAAAAGTCTAAAACGACTTATAATTTGAACATATTTCTAAAGCCTAAAACGACTTATTTAGAATAGGAGGGAGTACAATACTTCTCAGTTTTCTTTTTAATCTATAATATTCCTTGTGAATATAGAAGATTTATTTTTCACGATATACCTATGTACAATGTACCCGTTACATTTTCACGATATACCCCTATGCTCCTCCATCCTAAAAAGCTACATAGCATTAAATTGAACAAAAGTAGTATAAAATAGGAATGAGAATTTTACCAATGTTCCGCTATCGATAATGTAATTATTAGTTAGTATTGTGGAGTCTTGGTGTTATGTGACTGAGTTTTTCAATATTTCACAGCATGCCATTAAAATATGCATATAAATCAATATTAATAAGATATCATTAGTACAGGATTTTGGACACTTCATAACTTGTAAACCATTATTTTTAAGGGTTTAGAATCTAGATTCGTAGTTTAGGGTCTATAAATTTAGGTCTAGGATATAGAAGTTTGTATTTTTGAACTTAAATCGAAGGTAGAGGGATTCATGAATGTAGGTAAGGTATTAACGTTTGGGTTATATAATTTATACTTTTGGGGTTTCAAGATTTAGTTAATGAGAGGAAAAGGAAACCACAATACATACAACAACATATTGTAAAATTAAAAATCTTAATGACATATTGTGACATTTTTCTTTATATTTGTATGCCATTACATTCCAAGATTCATTACAAACAACTCCCGAATTATGGACTAGATATATGTGTGGACTTATTATCTTTCTCTCGTATCACACACTTTCAAACTACCCCGCCCTTCCTACATGAATGATGAATTTGTAATCTTTTGTCTCGTCTCTCGTTTCCTTATTTCCTTTCTTTTGTGTTTACACATCACCAACTTATATCATTTGTCTCAATTTATTTCAACTGTAAAGCCCTAACTCCCTTGAATTATGGTCTTATTCCAATAATTTAGAAGCTTACAACAACCACTTACAATTTGAGTTAAAGAACAAATGGTGCAAGTGCATGAAAAGGCCAAGGTTCTCATATCTATATCGAAAGAAAATATGTTAAAGTTGTTATTGAAATGTGGTGATTATGTGGTTTTTCAAGTGCTTGGATCCTTTTTCACGGACTAGACACTAGAAAGATCTTGACCGAGTGAAATTGAAGGTTGTTGAACTAAAGAGACTATGTAGCTGCTAGAAAAAAGGGATGTGAAGATCATTAAACTATGAAGCAAGTGGTTGTAATACGAAAAGAAGACTGACTGAAAGTGTTCAACAAGCAATTTGGGAGAGTGATTAATTTGTTGACCATTATTGTGTGTTTTTGTTTATTTTTCAAGATTTGATGAAGTATATAATGCACATATTTCGAAGGTGCCAAATGTATCAGTGTAACAACACCAATATCAAAAACACTAATGAAACTAACTATACGTACTATAAATACAACGCTAACGCATGAGCTACATCAATTTGTACTACCTTGTTACATGTAATATTATAGTTCTAAGCGCATAAAACCATGCAGAGATAAAAGATTCAAATTTCAACACTTGTTAATTAATGAATTATAATACTAGTTTTTGTAAATCTATCATTTTAATATATCATCATAAAACATACCAAAATTAATATCTTACATTCTTCATAACATATCCGTAACTGACTTATTAAAAAATCTATAATTAATATGAATAATGATGCAAGAATATTACATTTATTAAGGAATAGTTGTTCAAAAAATGTATATTCAAAGTGTTATATAAACAGTCACATAAACAACAATACTATACTAAAAGAACCACTACGTAAATGGCCGCTCCCACCCATTCACAGCTTGACCTCTTGTTCAAATTTGCTCAATAATTTAGATTGACTAGTCAGGTCGAGGTTAACCCATATCCAACTCGTTTAAAATTCTATTAATAAAAAAATGTGTTACAAATTTTCAACCCTTACTCAACCCATATAAAACCATTTAACTCAAACCTGGCCCATTTAACTTAATTTTTCTAAATTAAAAGTTTTCACAATTTCCCATTTTCTAGGTAAGTACATTGTGAAATTTTATAATACATCCATTAAATTATTTGTAAATTTACAACTAACATGTTATTTATTCATCCTGTAAATTAAGCTCGTAAGATTTGTACATATTTTAGTATTATAAAGTGATTTCATGAACAACTTCACCATCATATTCCTTTTCTCTCTCTGAGGCGGGAGTCACCTCCACCCTTGATTGGCCGGTTAGTCTCCCCCTCTAGCATACTAATTTCACTAGTCATTCTTCTCCACCTTTGCATATACTTTTCACTGGTGTTGATCAATGGGTATAACTATTATTAAGTATTGCATGTGGGATTAGGGTTAGAGCTCTTAACTTTTTATCTTCTGCCCAACTCTTTCACCCTATTTTTTATTCAAAAGAAGTCATTTAGTCCTTCTTGCCTTCTTTCTTTCCTGCTCTTACGAACTTAGTTGACTTGATTTTTTGGACTCTAGTCACCCATACTTACCCTCCTCTAACACGCTTTCCTTCCATGGCTGAATCGGTTATGCATGCACTGGTGGAGGAGTTGACCTTTTCAAAACAATATCTTTTTAAGAGGGGAATAATGTTATGTCCCAACTTTTTTTCTTTTATTCCTGGTCTACAAAGGAAGTGTCATTTTATTTTCCAATATTATGTTATGTCATTGTGGTTGGTTTTATTAGCTTAGAAGGGATGAGGGTTAAAATAGTCTTTTGGCATTGTATTAGTAGAGTTATGAGGGGAGTTCCTATTTCACATTATTTCATTTTCTTCTCTTCCCTCCTCTTTCCTCTTTATGATTTCTCATTCTACTCTCTTCACCCTTTGTCTTCTCCTTCTTCATTCCATTCTCTCTTGTTCTCCCTTCTTCGATCTGCTATTTTGCTTACAGAGTTTGATCGTGGTGAGGTTCTATGTGAGAGTTCCGGTCTATCATTCCATCGGATTCCAGGTTGGGTTTGGTTTTGTATTAGTTCTTCATTTTGTCTCCTTCGTTTCCGATTTTGGTTTTGACTCTTGGTTTTGATCAGTGGTTTGTTGAGTTTCGAGTGGGGATTCGAAGAGTGAGTTGTGGGGATCTGTAGAGCTTTATGGTTCTTCAATTCGAGGTAGGTGGTGGATGAATTCGGTATGGGTGTGTTCACCCATGGGGATTCTAAGATTTTGTTTCATTTTTGAATGTGTTGATATGTTCTCTAATTTTGATGTGAATCTGGGTTGGTTTGTTTTACATTTTCGCTCTACTAAAACCCCATGGTATTGTGTTACGACTGCTAACTTTGATATAGAAATTATGTGTTATAAATGGTGAATGTGAAGCTTTAGAACTCGTGTGTATCTGCTTTTGATTTTGTAGATTTTGACTTGTCCGGACATTTGTCCGAACATACAAGTTCAGACAGTATGTGCGGACGCCTTTGTTTTTGAAGGTTTCTGTTGTATTTGAACTTACCGTTCAGACATGCAAGTTCAGACAGTAAGCGAGGAGAATTTTGTATTCACAGTTCGACTTGTGTCCGAACATGTAAGTCGGGACACAAGTTCGGACACCTCATAAGATTTTTCTTCAGACTTTAGTTTGAACACAAGTGTGGACACATGTATTTTGAGTTTCGGCATGCGTTCGAACATGCATGTTCAGACACATGTCCGGACACCTATCTGATTTTAGCTAAAATGTTCATTTGACTTCTGTATTGCATTCTGTTTGCAGGGCTATGATCCCCTAAGTGTGTATAAGCTATTTTGACATGTTAAGCTATTTTGACATGTTTTAGTATGCGTTTACATGGATTTCCGTTCTAACTTATTTTGTTATGGTTATGGTCTCTAAATTGCTTTGAGAGTGTGATTTCAATTTCCGTTTTCGTTCAGCTTTCTTTGCTTAGATAATCTTGGTTTATGTCTCGTGTTTTGCAAAAACTTCAATTTCTTTACGTAAGACATTTGTTGTGCTATGTTGTTTACGCTTTACAACACCTTCCGTTCTTTAAGTAAAACTTATATTTTGGGACCTAGTTATTTTGCCTTCTGAGTCGTGATGGCTGGGTCGAGTTATCCCGTAGCATGCTGCGTAAGACATCCTTATGTTTTATGTTCCTCAAGTTTCCTGGGATGATTAGCGACCGATGGGTCCGACTAATGGTTTCAACCATTTCTGTTGCGGGATCCTTTGATCCTAGGGCTTTCGCCCTTTTGTATATAAGTGCTTTGAGCTAGTGTCCGTTTCTGATTTGTTAATCGATTTGACTTGTGAACCATTATGATTTGTGAATCGGTCTGACTTGTGAACCATTCTCATTTATGAATCGATCTAACTTTTGAACCATTCTGATTTGTGAATCGATCTGACTTGTGAATCATTTTAGTTTGTGAGCCACTCTGTTTGTGAACATTCTGACTTGTGAACACTCTCATTTGTGGTTTCTGGAAAAATCTACTAAGTTTATTCTGACACATTTGCTTCTGTTCAGTTTGGAGCTTCGACAACTTTTGACATGAGGTCCTGTTTTGTGCCTTGCCTCATTCTAAAAGTATGGCTTCTGCTTTCGTTTTGTCTTTTGCGTTTTGTTAGTCTCAGTTTATGGTTTCGTGTTGCAAGGATTGTGATTTATGCTCCAAATGAGCTTTGATGAACTCTGCTTCTGTTTTGTTTTCTTCCTTCTAATAGTTTGATAAGTGACCTTTGTTTTTTGAAAGGCGTTGTGGTTTCTGTAAATGTCTTCCGCTATTAAGTTGCTTTTGTGACTTCTGTTTCACTCTACTTGTATTCAACTTCGGGCCATCCAAGTGCCTTCCGTTTGATTCTGGTTCCAATTTGTGAAACATATATATATATATAAATATGTAAGCTACGTTCTATTAAAGTGTGTTGAGCATGCTCATGCTGATGAGGTTTATCACCTACTAAGATGTGGTTTGCTCACCCCTATTATTATCCTTTAATTCGTAGGTTGATTAGTCAGTTGGCTGGAGGTTTCTGCTTTCATCTTTTAGCTTTGTGTTTGGATTTTGTATTTGTATTGTTGACCTTGTGATCCTTTCATATTTTGGAGCTTATGAGCTTATTTATGTTTTATTAGTTTCTCGCTTGTAAACTATTTAATCAAGCTTTGTGAACTCTTGGATGTGTAATATATGGTGTTATCGATTTCAGTCTTATGCTTTTGGTTTTGGGTTTCGTTTTAGCAGCCTTGCGTATCTTAGGTAATAAGTGTGCGGTGTGTTTTGACCTTAGAACTTGGGTGGTTTTGGGTTTGTTACATTTGGTAGTATCAGAGTCAGGTTGAGTCATAAATTCCATGCATAGATTGAGCCAAATTTCAACACTTATTAATTAATGAATTATGATACTAGTTTTATTAAATCTATCATTTTAGTATATCATCATAAATATACAAGAATACAAATTTTACATACTTCAAAACATATTCATAACTGACTTATAATAAAGAACTATAATTAAGATGAATAATGATGCAAGACCTTCATATTTTGTAAGATATAGTTATTCAAATAAATTATATCCAAAGTGTCATATAGATAGTCACATAAACAACAATACTATACTAAAAGAACCACTGCATAAATGGCCGCTCCTACCCATTGAGCGGCCTGATCTCTTGCTCATATTTGCCCAATAATTTAGGTTGACTAGTTGGCTTAAGGGTAACCCATATCCAACTCATTTAAAACTCTATTGATCCAAACCAAAAAAATATGTCACAAATTTTCAACCCTTACTAACCCATATAAAACCATTTAACTCAAATCCGACCCATTTAACTTAAATTTTTTCTAAATTAATATTTTCACCCGTCCTCTCCTTACAACCGATTGTCGACCCTTAAACTTATAGCTAAACAACGAAACACTTAATTAATTAGCAACCTAATCCAGGCCTACTAATCCTAACCTATTTAACCGGAACTTCTCAATCAGCTAAGCCCCAGGTCAATCGATAGCACTAAGTTTAAGTTCCACTAAGTTGCAATGTAGTCTAATCTCAAAATCATTAAATTAGAGTACATTATTCTAGTCCCCTACGGTTTAGGTTTCTATCTCAGAATATGATTTTGATAGAATCCCACAATAATGCTAAACTAATCGGTAGGCCAAACCAACCAATTTAACATATAATTGACAATTAGTTGAGCAAACCCTAAACAAATCCCCAAATCATGAGCAACAAGTCTAGAGGCCATAAACACTCAATAATTATCTTCATCAAGCACAAGGACTAACATAAAGCATGAAAACAAGTTCAAGGTTCATAATGAAGGTTTTAGGGATATTGGGGCAAAATCCCCATCCCAAGCTACAAGGGAGGTTAAGCCTCCATTAGAGCATAAATGAGAGAGAAAGGAGAAGAAATAGCCATGGGAGGTTGAAGAAGAGCTTCTATTGTGAGGGGTTCCTTCCTCTTCTTTCCCTTCTTCTTCTTTTTCTTCTTCCTTATTTCCTCTATTTTCCTCTCTTTTCCTCTCTTTTCTTTATTTTGGGTTATGCTCTCTATTCTCTCCTTCCTTTCTGCTTTTAAAAACACAGATCTAGGCAAAAGGGACGGTCCGGACCAGAAAAGAAAATACGCGTGCAAACTCAACCTGGCCGCCCCACAAGGGCAGACAGTAGAGGCGGTCCAGGCCAGAGGCAATGTTGGGCCCCGGAACGAGCATTTTCGGCTTCCGGAACTTCCGAGGGGCGGTCGGCCTAGGGAGGTTCGAGACAAAGAGGAAATATCTTCTTTGTTATAGCTTCGATTTTGGATTCGTTTATGCCCACATGTTTGTCTCTTCGTCTACATTATTATTAGCTATGTTATTCCTCCTGTTTCAACAATAATTGTGTAAAACATCAATAAAATACAAAACTAGAAGAAAACTAGCTAGAGTGGATAAATGAGCATGAAAAGTGTTGATAAAACATGTGAAATACACCCCTAAAACATGCGCATTTGGACATTCATCACCCATATAAGGAATGGTTCGTTCTTCACTCCAACCTATGTGGGAGGTAACCATCGCTAGGTGTTACACTCCACCCCCCTTAGGAACCCAGCGCCTTCAGGGGCCCACTAGCACACCGACCTGGGTCTAAATCTAATACCATATGTAACATCCCAAGTACCCATTGTTGTGATATTGTTCGCCCTGGCATGCAAGCAGCACAGTTTTGTTCCCGGGTTTCCTAGCACCAAAATGCGTCACAACAAGGAGAGATATTCCCACCCATAAAAGGAATGGTTCGTTCTCCACTTCATTCGTTGCGGAGTTAACCCTCGCTTGGTGTTACACCATCTCTTTTGCCCAATTTCTAGTTCAAAAGAAGTCTTTTCTTCCTCCTTGCCCTTTTTCTCTTATTTTCTTCCGAACTTAGTTGACTTAGTTTCTTGGACTCTGGTCACCCATATTTACCCTCATCTGGCACACTTTTCTTCCATGGCTGAATCGCTATGCATCCACCGGTGAAGGAGTTGACCTCTTGATATGCAGAACTTACGATCACAATAGAAGAAGATGAAAATATCTCTATGGATGACTTGGTTGATGATGAGCAAGCTCTTCCCTTTAATCGCTGCTTGATAAGCAAGTTGTTCTCCTCTAGGAGCCCTAACGTTTGTATAATGGAGGCTACTCTAGACAAGATATGACAGAAGGATGTGAAACTGAAGATCTGAACTGCAGGTAAAAACCTCTTTATTTTCAAATTTGACAAGTGGGATTGCATTTATAGAGGTCCTTTGCAACTCCGGACTGAGAAGGAGGGGGCCCGTGCTCCTCCCCCCCCCCCCCCCCAATATTTTTTTTAAAAAAATTACTTATATGTTCGTATATATTTTCGAATAAATACAAAAAACATAATATTTTAAAGAATGATACTGTCAAACCCCCCCCCCCCCCCCCGATCAAAATTTCTAGGTTCGTTATTGGTCCCTGGTCCTTTGATGGATCTCTCCTCGTGAATCAACAAATCAATATGAAGAAGGCCCTAAAGATGATGACTAGATTGGTAGGGAAGCATTTCATAACCTTCCTAGAGTTGGATGAAGATGATGACTAGATTGGTGGGGAATTCATGAGGATAAAAACCGTAATGGATATTGATAAGTGTCCAAATGAGCATGATTTATAGGTGTATTTCATATATTATATTAACACTTTTCTTGCTCATTTCTCCACTTCGGTTAGTTTTCCTCTAGTTTATGTTTTATTGTTTATCTCACAAATTTATTGGTTAAACATAAGGAAAACCAAGCTGGGAGTAAAGTAGACGAAGAGACGAACGCATAGGCGCAAACGGCTCAGAAAACGGAGTCCAAACGAAAAATCTAGAGCCGGTCAAAGTTTGAAGGAAAAAGTCACGACACAATTGTGTCCGCGTGTGGCTTTGTGCGGACGTGAGTGAGTGACCGCGCGAGGATAGCAGAGGCGTCCGCTTGAGCCTTAGGCGGACGACTGTGCGGACGACACAAGTGACCGGGCGGACGGAGACGAGGTCAACAGAGACGTCCGCGTGGGATTAAGGCGGACGTAGAGGCGGACGCGACTAAAATCGACGCCCGAACAGTTTTCTTCTTCGCTCGTCGACTTCGCCCGTCGACCTGTCTGCAACTTATCCATCTACTCTTCACGCATTCTGTCCCCTGAGCAATCAATGAGCAAATCTCTTCACGCGTGATCCAGCTCTATCTTCAATCTTCCTTTCCTCTATATAAACCCACGAGCCTTCTGCTTCCAAAGGAGATCCACCACCCAAACAATCCATCATCGATCCACTTCACCACACATCACACGTCCATCCCATTTCTCTTCTCCCATCTTCTCCATTTTATTTATTTTACATTCCACCATATCCACCTCTAGTCCGACGTATACAAAATAGCAGAACGAATGCAGGAGTGACTACAGATGATTTCTACTACTCTTGTTTCTGTTTATCTATTTAATATGTTAGGCTAGAATATTTATACTCTGGGAATGGTTATTATGTGTTTGTATTAATTATGCAATATGTTACTGGTTTTATTTAAATACAGTTTGTTACGACTAAAGCTTATCTCTCGCCATTTTAATAAATGTCATGAGTTTATTAAATTGCTTGCTAAGTCTATTTTGATCAGACCAGGTGATAAATAGATAGGTTAATTAAGCCGTAAATCTGGAGGAAGCTTATTATGATTTAATAAGTTAGTACTCAGATGCATAAATAATTTCTCATATCTAAACCGTCCGTTTACACGTATTTTGCTTGAACCTTGATTAGAACCTTGCATTTTCAGGTAAACGAGTTCTTTTGAGGCTATGATTTAGTCCTTAAGATAATAAGAGGAATTTTGCCAATCAATTATAATTAAACCAGTACACATAGCATGAAAGAGCAGACTATATTAACCTGACCCAGAGTTCCATTTAATTTATCTATTAACTTAGTTTATTTTATCTTTTCTTTTTATTTATATTACAAGTCAATTAATCCCCCCTCTTGTGACACGCTTAGGTACTATAATATACACATTAGTCCCACGGTTCGATATCCGGTCGCTTACATTTCACTATACTACCACGACCGGGATTTGTTTGCAGCCCGACGTTTATTTTGAGTTTTTAATTTCTTTTCTTTTATTTTACACCAGTTTAACTACTCACGATATAACCACTCTGCAGATATATATAAACCAGTTGTGATATGCGTGAAGACTTCTATTGAGGGTGAGGAATATTTTCTCAAGGTTACCTATGAAAGAATGCCCACGGTAGTCTTTCATTATGTATTGTTCTTGCATGCCACTGAGGAGTGCTTGGATTATACGGATTTAATTGAGGAATCCATGGCGGGTGTTTTCTCTTACGGGCACTGGTTACGTGTGTCTAGCCTTTGATTTGGGAGAAAACTTCAATAATGAAGCTTAGAATATATGTCATGAGTGTCTACATGAGCATGTTTTAGGGGTGTATTTCATATGTTTTATCAACACTTATCATGCTCATTTATTCACTTTAGCTAGTTTTACTCAAGTTTTGTGTTTCATTTATTTTCTTACATATTTACTGCTTAAGCATAAGGTAAACCTATATAGTAGCAAAGTAGACAAATATATAAACACATGGGTGCAAACAGATCTCAAATCTAAGCTATAACGAAGAATCTAGGGCCAGTACAAGTTATGTCTGGACATGCGTCCGACCTTGCATGTCCGGACAAAAGCCAAGAGCACATTCGACTTACGTCCGGATGTACAAGTCTATACAAAGCCCCATGAATAGAAAAACGACGGGATTTAAAGAGGAAAAACAGAAAGACTAGTGGCAATTTCAAGATAGGATAAAAATGTATTTAGACTAAGAAATAGGTGGGGGTGGTTTGTCATGCCCCATTTTGTAATGTAGCTTAAGTTGGGGGTCATTTGTACTGAATGCAATGATACCGAATGTAATCAAGTTACATTCTATTTAGTTGTTCCAATGTTGCAATGACTTTAGTCACCCATGTATTACGCCTTTAAGTTCTCTTGCAGGTATGCTGAGGACGAGAGGCCCTTGTCGGATGAAGCATTTCAGCAAAGACCTAGACCCGGGCCGTAAGGCTTGGGGCTAGAAGCACTTGTCAATAGCTTGTGGCGTTAACGATGACGATTGCGATCATGAGGTGGAGCTGACAAGATGCATGGCACCTTGTTGGCACCCTGTCTCTTATACTTATGGTGCGGTGGGCGTCACGCCTGTGAGACCTGATATAGGGTTAAGACAGGGATGGTTTGGATTAGGGTGGAGGTGAGTGTTCAACGTTGCCCACGTTGGAGCGCTCCACCGACGGTCCGGGGTTTCCCCTTAGAAACAGGCCTTGGGTCAGCTCACTCCTTGGAGTTCGAGTTACCATGGATCCGGCTTGAGGTTGGGTTCTGTTGTTGGCTACCTATTTGGGTGTTGATGCCCCTGGGCTTGGGCCTGGGTCATAGGCACGGTGTTGATTAAACAATCGGGACCCAGCCCCGCTAGTTCCGAAGTCTAGTGTCGGGACAAGTGAGTTGGTGTTGAGAGCTCGTCGTTGGGTGGTTAAAGAAGAAGAAGAAGAATTTAATCTCTCATGGCTATTTCTTCTTCCTTTTTTCTTATTTATGTTCTAAAGGAGGCTTAACCTCTTTGTATCTTTGGATAAGGATTTTGCCTTGAAATCCCTAAAACCTCCATTGTCGAACTTAAACTTATTTTTATGCTTTATTTTCATGCATGTTCTTAATGTATGATGACTATTAAGTGTGTGTAGCTCTTAAACTTGTCTTCGAGGATTTATTTAAGGTTTCATCCAATTTGTTATCTTTGTGTTGAATTTGTTGGTTTTACTTTGAATTTGTCAATATTAGATCTTGAGATAGATTCTAAGTTTCCAATTAGTTTAACATTATTATGGGTTCCTATTAACTTGAGATTCTGAGATATGAGCTTAAACCAAGGGCACTACATCCATGTAATTAATTGAAGTGATTCTTAGATAGATTTCATTGCAACTTAGGGGGAATTTGTCATTAATGCCATCAACTGACTAGGTACTTGAGCAACCCATCAGGTTCTTACTCTGTTGGTTAGGATTAGTATACCTTGATTAGACTATTAGTTAATTAAGTTTTTCTGTTGTTTAGCTATGAGTTAAAGACTCGTCAGTTGGTAGTAAAGGGATGATGGGTGCAACGATCCATCCTGGGGTACACCTATCCTAGATTTGTTGAATTATTTTTATTATTTTCCTCTATTTTCCATCTATCAAACTAAAACCCCAAAAATCTCCAAGATACGTTTATGCACTTGTATATATTTATACACATTTACTAAATTGATAATAGGCTAGATACTTGTGAAGTCTCTGTGGATATGACACTTGTTGTACTACTTGGGTTTACTGCCCATAGTTAGTAAGATACTTTCATTAGTATTTTGCACAACAAAATGCATATGAGTCAGGTTGAGATCGGTCACAGAGGGGAATAAGTCTACTAGCTGCCAAGATGGCGTGTACCAAGGAGAACCAAGTGTGGAATGTTGTTACTCAATTTGATGTTACTCAAAATTCTGATGTCAACTCTCCGAATCAAGAAGTAAGAAACATCTAGAAAAAGCCATATCAGGTTGATTTACTTAATCTGATGACATTTGATGAGATTTCAGGTATGGCAAGTGGAAAGAAGAGAAGCTTTGGCCGTATCATCAAGGATGGAACACTCAAAGAATTTTGAACTGCACAACACGTGAGGCCACAAAGCACGAAAGGTAAAAATTCTAGGATCAGTAAGGGCCCAAGTATTGTGGTTGACTTGGCGCATATGAAAGATTATTCGGTAAGAGTGGGAAGATCACAGGGTTCAAAGGCAACCCCCTCGCTAACTGGGGGTCGCCAAGGAAAATGATCAATGCGACCACTGGTTGTTAGGTCTGGTATTGTGTAGTCGCAGCCATGTTCGCTAATGCTATACATCTTTTGGATATGTCCGTAGGATTAGAGGAAGGGCATACCTTTTATGCTCTTTGTAATTATTTTATTTGGTTACTTGTTGGTCTATGGTTCAAACAATAAACATAGGTGTGGAATCCTTGCACTTTTTTTTGGCTTGGTCTCTTGGTTTTTAAATGTTTTAGCTTTTAGTCTATTAGTACGTTTGATTTCTATTGGTATGATGGTGGATGAAGATGAGCTGGTTGGAGCTCTATGTTCTATATTAGTCGAATACGATCTATGTCTACAATTTCACTTTGGGATGTAGTTTTTGGGTCGGATAGCAGGTCTACCAATATTGTCTACCGTCTTGCTAGCGTTGGGGTGGAGGCATGCCCAATTATGTACTAGTCTTTTATTAATGCGGGCTAGTTGTTTTCGAGAAAATTTCACCAACATATTATGAGGACAATTAAACTTTGCTTTTGATGATCAAAGAATGTATATAGGAGCATGAATATCTGTGGTTATTTGTTAAGAAATATAAAATATGAGGTGTAAATGAGGAAGGAGATCCAACTATTAAACTCCACATAAGTGTGAAATAAGATGGTTTTATTTTTCCGAAAAGAACCAACCCTTTACTAATTATAGAATATACATAAGTATAAAGACTACCATCCACACACCCTAATTCTAGTCAACTGGCACAAACAGAAGTGGTGAAACCAGCTCTCCGTACCACATCGAAGGAAGCCAAAACACTAACCAAAAACCAAGCTAAAAAGAACAAAAACATCAAAAGACTAAACCCCCATAAGAAAGGAAGCCAAAGCACCATATGTAACAAACATAACAAGTGGGCTTATTGCCATATAGTAGAGATAAGTACATTGATTTGCAAACACTCTCATAGGTATAAAAAAGACTAGATTTCATAACAAAATTTTGTTGCAAAGTTCTCCTGTTAATCCCTACAACCAATTAAACAAAGATTCATTTTTCTTGGCAATCCTTAGATTATCCATGGGTTGCCTTCCTCTTGAAATCCTTACCATATTCATCACATGCAGTCAAGAGCCCACTTCTCTACAAATTTTGATAAAGCCAACCAGTTGCTACTTGAAGTGGTGTAACCAACACCAATGCCCGCTGTTAAAAAAAAAAGTAGTTCTCCAAGGCATTCATGTTAGAAAAAGTCATGGCTGAAGCAAGCACATGTACACCAGCAATTAGATGCATCGATATTAGGGAAAAAGAAAGGCACTGAAGCACAACTTCGATCTCTTAACTTGAGACCATAATTGTTGCCATCCTCCAAGAGATGCCAATCTATCCCTGCTGCTTCACAAGATTTTTAGTGCCAAATCTCAACTGAACCAACATTCGTCTCCTTCGGCTTCTTCTGTTTGCCCAATTTTGGGATGCCTTGTTTTGCTGCGTGAGTCTCCTTGTTTCCCTTTATCGTCAATTGCAAACGAAAACAATGACTCCCCTTAGCCATACCTCCACCAAAAACAGTGGTCTCCTTTCCCCTTTTCTACCTCATCGACACCATCCTAAACATGTAGGGGGCATTTCCTTTGACTTTCACTCCTAACAATCCTCGTTTCTTCCGTGCCACCTGCAAATTAGAATCCATTCCTCCCTTTCCTGGTGTAGAGAACACAGTGTCGTCCTGCTTAATCACAAATTTCCCTACATGGCAGCGCCGATGTCAACTGTATAGTGTGCTCCATGACTCTAAAACCAGTAGTAAAAGGATCACTGATAACAAAAGTCACATGCCTATTCCAACCTTGATTCTCAAAATTATTGGACATATTCCTATCACCTATAAACATGGTAAGGAAAATTGGACATGCAACTAGGGATGACAATGGGTCCGTGGATACCCATTTCACCCGGTCACCCGACCCGCTAAACCGGGTGAAAAACCCACAAAAACGGGTGAAAAATGGGTGAAACGGGTGTGGGTGCGGGTCGGGTGATGGGTGGATATTTTTCACCCATCACCCGACTCATTCACCCGACCCGCTCACCCGCATAAATATAATATATATTATTACTATATGTTAAGTTGTTAATTATTCTTCAGTCTTCTTCATTCATGGTAATTTTGCAACCCTAACTAGTAAACAAGGAACATTCATGCTCTGTACAATTGCGTCAATCTTCATTCTCATCACTCTCGGTATATTTGCAACTTTGACATACATGCTTTGTGCAATTTTGTAATTCTCTTCACTGAAGGTAATTGCAAACCTAGCTGGCAAACATGGAACATAGATGTTCCGCGCCTCTATTTTCTCTCTTCACTGAGGGTAATTTTGCAACCCTGTCGGCGAAAAAGGAACATACATGTTCTGCGCCTTTATTTTCTCTCTTCACTCTCGGTAATTTTGCAACCATAACTGGAGAACAAGGAACTTACATGCTCTGCTGCACAGTTTTTTATTCTTTTCACTGAAGGTAATTTCTTAATCCTAGCCGGTGAACATGGAACATACATGCTCTACGACTCTATTTTCTCTCTTCAATAATCATAATTTTGCAACCGTAACTGCCGAACATGAGACGTATATGCTCTACGCAGTTTTTCATTCTCTTCTCTGAAGTAAATTTTGGAACCTTAACTGGTGAACATGGAACATACACTTTTTGTGCCTATATTTTCTCTCTACTCACGTAATTTGCAAACCTAACTGACGAACAAGGAAAAAGAAAAACGAGTGACGGGTGATACATAACGGGTGACGGGTCGGGTACGGGTGGAGAGGGTGAAGTCGGGTGACGGGTGCGGGTGATGGTCCACCCGACCCAAACCCGACCCATTGCCATCCCTACATGCAACCAATACCCCATTGGTTCAGTGGTGATTGAGACTAAACTTGGTAAGGAGAACCACGGTTCGATCCTCTGCCACAGCTATTGAGAGGGGATTGGAACCTATCCACCCAAAGCTGATCCCCGATCCGGGTGATAAAAAAAGAAAAGAAAAGAAATGAACCAACATTTGAGTTTCCGGACAATCATGCTCTAATAGATTGTTGAATGGACCGAAATAAATGATGACGATGTTTTATTTTGAGCTATTAGTTATAAAACTATGAAATATCCCAAGTGATATGTTAATAGATATGTATAAGTTATTATATTTTCCTTAAATAAAGAAAAAGATCAGGTTAAGTTAGGTTTAAATTTTTGTTAACACGCAATCGAAAAAATTAATTGATAATTCAAACATAGTTTTAAAAATCTTAATCCAAACGTATAATTTATGAGTTTGAAAATGGACAGCAACTTATATAGAAGGAGGTCTGTAACAAATTTAATTAAAATTTGAAATCCAGTGGACAAGACCTCGCCTTATTTTTTTGTTCTCTTTACAGAACCTTGCTTTTTACTCCCTCCGTCCTGAATTGACCGTTCTGTTTACTATTTGGACATATCGTTTGAACTTCAATTTTTAACATATAAGATAAATTAATTTTGAAAATTTAAGTTTTGCATATGAATCCTTACATGATAAACTATATGTTACAAATTTAGTTTTATAAAATTATTTTATCTTATATGCTTAATATTGAAGTGGAAAAACGTGCCATAAAGTAAACAGGACGGTCAATTCAGGACGGAGGTAGTAATAGAAAAGCAAGTGTTTAAACTTTAAAGCAGAAAATAGCGATAAAGAGAAAATAATACTCCCTCCGTCCTGAATTGACCGTCCTGTTTACTATTTGGATATGTTGTTTGACTTCAATTTTTAACATATAAACTAAATTAATTTTAAAAATTTAAGTTTAATATATGATTCCTTACATGATAAACTATATGTTACAAAATTTAGTTTTATAAAATTATTTTATCTTATATGCTTAATATTGAAGTGGAAAAACGTGCCATAAAACAAACAGGACGGTCAATTCAGGACCGAGGGAGTACGAGCGGATTAAGAAGATAATTTGGGTAGAGAATTTCAAAAAGGAGAAAAAGAAAACCGAGGTGGGGATTCCGGGGGGTGTTTGCTTTTTGTTTTGTCTGATTCAACTCATGTGCGGGCGTTAATTTCTAAACACCACGTTCAAACCATAAGAAAGAGGGTAAGCAAGGGGCTGTTTGTTTGACTGAAAAACGATTCAAAAGCATCTTTTGCACTTTGGAATTAAAAAAGAGAGAAAAGCAAAAAAACCAATCTAGGATGGAGAGAGAAAGAAAAAAAAAATCAAATATAAAAAGGGGATAGATAACACGACGTCGTGCCGTAGCTGCAATGTCCCATCACTGCCCTTTCACTCTATCTCACTGTCTTTTTGACCACTGACCAGATCCCTGACGTTGCGTCTTCACACCTCATCACTCGTTCGTACCGATCTTGCCAAATCAGAACAATTATACGTCCTGTTTGCTTTATGGTACGTTTTTCCACTTCATATTAAGCATATAAGATAAATAATTTATAAAACTAAACTTAACTATTTATCATGCAATCTATCAATAAATTTTCAAAATTAATTTATCTTATATGTTAATTGAAGTCAAGATCCAATATGTCAATTAACAATTATACTTGTTTAAACATTTTTCCACTTCAATATTAGCATATAAGATAAATTAATTTTATAAAACTAAATTTATACTCCTACTATATATTTATCTGTAAGAAATCATATCTAAACTTACATTTTTAAAATTAATTTATCTCATATATTAAAAATAAAAGTCAAACGAATATCCAAATAATAAATAGGACGTCAATTGAGACGGAGGAGTATAAATTTCACTTTCTTGAGTCAATAAATGTTTTCAAAGAAATAGCAAAAAAAAAGTGAAATTTCAAATTAAAGAAATTACGCAAGAACTGCCATATAAAATGGGGTATACGGTTCTAATGACGATACGATGCACGTGTACTGCACGGGTCTCCAAGCCTGTGACTGACCGGCTATTGTCGGTAACCAGTTCATATCTATAGTTGTAGCCCTTTACTGGTCAAGGATATCATCAAAGCTTAATTAAATGAAACAGTACTATTAAGTTCCTTAATTAATTCCAGTTAACGAGAC
Organism: Limonium bicolor; assembly: GCA_023374045.1. Lineage (NCBI taxonomy): Eukaryota > Viridiplantae > Streptophyta > Magnoliopsida > Caryophyllales > Plumbaginaceae > Limonium > Limonium bicolor. The sequence continues at coordinate 123,897,725 of CM041779.1, forward strand.
AGAAAAAATTAATAAAAAACCCGGAAACAGATTTTGATGGCACGACCGGTAGACCAAGTGACCAGCCACACACATGAGGAGAGGAGTAGTCCAGTGTCGAGACCTGAAAAAGGAGCCTTGTAGTCAATTAAAGGGCCAAAGAAAACATACAGAGGAGGCAAATAATCCATTCCCCTTCTCTCTCTGCCTCCCTCCTTTCGCTCTCACTCTTTCAAGATTTCTCCAGTCCAGTCTGTCAAAAAAACGAATGCAGTACTTTGAGATCTGAGACTTGCGTTCAATTTTCACTCCATTGTTCTTCAGTGGGTCGAATCTTCCATTTCCCATTCGCAAGCCGTGAGAAACTGAAAACCCCTATTCTTTTCCTTTCCCCCCTTCTTTCAATACCTAGAAGTGGTGGGGGTTTGGCTTTCTCTGATCTGTAATTTCATGATTAAGACTCCTTTTGGAGCTTCTTCAAGGTGAAGTTTCAATCGAATTATTTCAACCCCTTTTTTTTCGAATAGGGCTTGCGATGTTGATGATGGTGATTATGATTGAAGAAGAATGGCGTCGCTTTTGACCAAGTCTGAAGCTTTATTATTAGTAGGAGAAAAGTTCGAAGTGAAAAAAAGAGAAAAGGGAGGTGAAGACGAAAAAATGTCTGGTTCTTCTGGGTCATTGTTTCTTTGACAGGCATGATTCATTGTTCTTGTTATGTTATTATCTACCAATGAGAGGAGAAAAGGAGAGAAGAAGAGAGAAGTGTCAAAATCGTCTACAGAAAGGAGAGTAGACGAAGAAAGCAGCAGATAATAGGAGGGGGAGGGTAGGTCTTTCTCGTCTCTCTTTTACTCTCTGTCTCTCACTCTTCCTCACTTCCCCGCAATCTATCCTTTTCTTTCAGCCCCTCTTTTTCGTCTCCGCACGCTGCTCGTCTTTCACAATCCCTAATCTTTTTTTTTTTCTCTCCCCTACCTCAAACTCCGCAAGTTTCCATTTCTTCTTCATTCTACCTCTCCACCTTCTTTCACAAAAAGAATCCAAAATGCTGATGTACCAGCCTACAAAACTAGACGTCGGAGGCGGCGGTCAAGTGTTAGATCTAGAAACCGCCGTGAAAGACGGCATCCTCGGCGGGGGTACCACCGTTGGCGGTATCCCATTAGCCACCGCCCCTACCCCAACCCCAGAGAAGCTGGATCTGAAGAAGATGATTGACGACCTACACTCAATCGAAGTTCCAACAGTTTTCATCTGTCCAATCTCACTCGAGCCGATGCAGGACCCAGTCACACTCTGCACTGGTCAGACCTATGAGCGGTCCAATATTCTCAAATGGCTATCAATGGGACATCTCACTTGCCCAACCACAATGCAAGAGCTTTGGGACGATTCAATCACCCCCAACCGAACCTTACACCACTTAATCGTCAGCTGGTACTCTCAGAAGTACCTTGCGATGAAGAAACGGTCGGAGGATGTGCAGGGAAGAGTTATCGAGATCCTTGACAATTTGAAGAAGAAAGTTAAAGGGCAAGCCAGGATTTCTGCTCTCAAAGAGCTGAGAGCTGTGTTAGCAGCTCACGTTTCTGCTAAGAAGACCATAATGAGTAATGGTGGGATTACTGTGCTTAGCTCGCTGCTGGGCCCGTTTACTAGTCATGCGGTTGGGTCAGAGGTTGTTGGGATTCTCGTCAATTTGACGCTGGATTTGGATTCAAAGTCGTGCCTGTTGCAGCCTGCCAAGGTTTCTGTGATGGTGGATATGTTGAATGAAGGTTCGATTGAAACGAAGGTGAACTGTACTCAGTTGATTGAGAGTTTGATGGATGGGAAGGAGTTTGGGTCTGAAGTGGTGTCCAGATTGAGTTTGTTAGTCGGGTTATTGAGATTGGTCAAGGATAAACGGCATCCAAGAGGGGTCAAACCAGGTCTGTCCCTGTTGAAAGGTATCAGTTCACATGAATCTGCCTGTGCGTCCATCGTGAGTATTGGAGCGGTGCCTCCATTGGTTGAGTTATTGCCAATTTCTAACCCAGAGTGTCTTGAATTAGTCCTTACGATACTAAATAACGTGGCTGCTGTACAAGAAGGGAGATTGGCGTTGAAGAACTGTCCAAATGCGATCATGAATCTGGTGAAGTTGTTGATGAGGGTATCGGAGAGTTGCACACAGTTGGCATTGTCAGTTTTGTGGACAGTCTGTAAGATGTCACCAGAAGAATGTGCTCCGGTGGCTGTGGAGGCGGGTTTGGCAGCGAAGCTTTTGCTCGTGATTCAGAGTGGGTGTAATCCAACGTTGAAGCAGATGTCTTCTGAATTACTGAAGCTGTGTAGTTTGAATTATACTGCCACGATTTTTATCTCCAAGTGTAAGCTTACCAGGACATTGCAATGAGTAGTGATGAGGAATTGGCAGGTAGAGTGTGATATCAAGATGATTATTATAGCTAGGGGGTAGACCACCTGAGAAATGGTGAAATTTTTTCACGGAAGATGGAATTGAGTGAATTATGATGATCAGTTGTGCAGTAGTGATCATTTGTGAATGCCATGCCAAGCCAAGCCTAAGATTTGACCTCTCTGTGAATGGTAATACAGAACAGCAGCAGCTGGGTTCCTCTTGAATCAAATTCAATGAGCAGAAGTAGCAACAACAGGCGGAATCAATCCAGATTAATGGCTTGAGCAATTGGCGTTCTTTGATTCAAAGTAAAGCAGAGCAAGTATGTGGTACTTTGTGGTCTGTTAGAGGAGGGCAAGATCAAGATGGGCCATTTTGGGAAGAGAAAAGTATTTGTGAGTGAGCTCTGCTGCTGGGTTCAGGGTTCTGATATAGTAGCTGGATGTGCAATTGGATTTTTTGCTTTCTTCTTTGAATTTTTGGGGTTTGTGGGAGGGTGGTGGGATTATCAATCAATCTCTCTGCTTTGTTTTCAATTTTTAGTAGTGAATATAGATTCTATATAAAGAGATTTTTATCTATCCTCTCACAAATCTCTCCTGGGTAAAACTTGTAAAGATTTTGGTCAGTGAAATAGATCCACGTTGTATTTTTGCTCTCTCAATTCCCGTACTCTAGTATCATGCTGGAATTGGAATAGATATCTCTTTATCCTCGTTCCCATTTTCTTTTGCATGGATGGTGGTTCTGTTCTGTTTCTTTCTTTTGTATCATTAATTGTCTCTTCTTCGGTTGACTGGGTAAACACCACCAGATTGCAGTTTGTGCAGTGCAGTGTGATGATCATTTGGGTGGTTTTTGCTGAAATTTGTGTACGAATTGACAGGATGGTTGGGTGACGTTTTGTCATACACTAGTGATCTAATTGTTTCAAAGAAAGCAATAATGCATCGCAGAAGCGTGCACGTCATTGACAATATGGGAAATTGCAGCACTGCACTGATTACTGATGATACCCTACGTACAAGTCTAATATTATTGCACTAAATAAATGAACAGTGGTGGTCTTTGCTTCTCTATTTGGCTAAGAAGGAAGAAAGCGATCTTCTTTAAATTCATGAGACAAACCAATCAATCAACATGGGTATGAGTATGAGTCAATGAGATAGGTTACTTTACGCTTCTTCTTTGCCACTGCTACACTACACGCACATAATAGCAGATCATGATTCATGGTCACAAGTTGAGGAGACAGACGATCGTGGAGGTAGGAGGTTATTGCATTTACAACTACTAACTACTATACCACGACCATGTATAGTAGGAAAGTAGTGGTACTAGTAGTAGTAATAAAGAGTTTGATGACACGGGGGAACTGTTCTATGTCAGATTTTCAATCACAAGTTATATCTTCACTCAGTCAAAAGGAAAGGGAAAAAGTGAAAGTGAAACAAACAAGTTTGAACGACAAGCTAAAAAGAAAAGTCATTGGACTTGCCGTTTATGGATATTTGAACAATGATGGGTATGTTCATGGAATATGAATCTGACCAACTGACATGAAAGAGAGGGGCAAATGGTATGTATGACCAGATCGTGCGTGCATCTTGATCTGCATTATTATTGTGCTTCCATGGTATGCACTAGCAGCCAGTTGAATGCAAACTGAACAGAGTAAAGAGAAAAAGAGAGTCCAATTCCATTCCAAAATTAAACACAAGCAAACTACAATTCCACTTATTTCAAGAGGCACTATACTATGATAGAACCGATGGATCTTTAGATAGAGCGAGGAGTAGTGCTTTTCCAAAAAAAAAAAAAACATGAGAGCAAGCAGTCATATGGGGCTTGAACAATGCTAGCTGGTGGGTGTGCCCACCGCTGACCAGGAAAGCCTTTTTTCATTTCGGTTTTCGAATTCCAAATGGTGGGGTTTTAGGGTAGATCTTTGGAGAACCTATACGCATCATATGTGTTCCCACCAACTCCTTTGAACATGAAGAGCTTCCCAAGCTCCCCTGATGACCCATAGGTTAATTTTAGAGGAATCTGGGTTCTAAATGGACTTAAATTTAATAAGTTTGTTTGATTACCTATTTTCTGTAGCTTCTCATATCGTTTCTATCTATGATAATATCTTATTTTTCTTCTCTATATCATTTTAGCAACTATTGTTCGACATCTACCAAAATACTAACATCAAACGGGTCAAATGAGTACCTAATTTCAACCATAGGCTCTAATTGAGTTGGTTAATTTTTTCTGTTGGAGTGTAACCGAATACAAACATCTAATGTGATGATGTGTTCAACTATTTAATAATTTTATAATCTTATTTTAGATATGCGATATTTAGGTTTTGTAATTTTCTCCCAGATATAAGATGTTTTTGGTTAATTTTACTACTCACTTTCTAAAATTGCAATTACCTTTCTCCTATCATTCGCATATTTTCAACTCTTGTCCTATTCCCTATACACGTAGACAAGTGGAATTTATGCCTATATATATATTTTCTAACCAGTTTGCGCGCTTTTAAAAGTTTTAACAGTAAGTAAGCTTTGGGCAAGACCTGATTCTCTTAGCTTAGGGCTACAGTAAACTATCGTTCTCACTGAGACGATTTGAGAGGCGATTCCCTAGTCCCTCTCCTTCATATCCGTTCAGGTGTGAATTTGTCGGTGGAAAGGGGATTCTCATCCACCTCTCTCCCTTTACGGTTGTGTGTATACAGATTCTTGTAGTTGAAGTTTTTTTGGTTGTCTGGCTCCTTTCATCTGGCTTCTGTTCAGAGCCTTCTAGTCCTTCGCTGGAGGTTCGATTCAAGTGTATAAAGTTCAAGAAACCATAATTGAAAGGGAGGTTTATTTTCTACCTCTTCGTAGAGGATTTTCCAGTTTGTGGCTGGGAGGTTCGTTTCAGATCGGGCATTATTTTTGGGAATAGAAATAGGGGATTCCTTCGACTGCTGTCCAGGGGTAACTTCCGCGCTTGTCTCAGTTTTGGAGATCGAGTGTGTGAGGTCAGGATAGGAGAAATTCGAACAGGGGTTGGGGGGATTCCGTCGACTGCTGTCCAGGGGTAACTTCCGCGCCTGTCAGAGATAAGTTCTCGCTTCTTCCTTATGAACTTCGGTGATGTAGTTACAGAGGTGTGGTGAGCGGTGATTCAGTGCGATATATTCAAGGGCGACGGTGTATTCAGTCAATTCTCTCTCAGTGTGGTTGTCCTTGGGTATCTGCAATAGCAACATTGATTTTGATTCAGGAGAGGTTTAGCGTGGCTTTCGACGGGTCTTTGGTCAGAGAGCTTCCGCGGCCAAGCATGTGTGTGTTTCGGTGAAATTACAAGCTTTTGGTTCTAGCTAGTTTTTTCCTGATACAGAGCCTTTGGGTCTGGTGCGGCTGGAGTAGTTAGGGGTCTTAGAGGAGTGGACTGGCTGGTTTTGAAACTTATGGTTTCACTTTGGCAGTTTTGATGAGTAGTTTAATACTTAATTGTAGGGGATTGGGACATCCAAGGCAATCTCTTGGATTAAGAGTATGATCAGTAAGCTCAAACCGGACATCATTTTCTTCAGTGAAACCCATAAGTCTTGTATAGATATGGAGAAATTTTTCAACAAATTTCCTCAGTGTCTTGGTATAGCTGTGTTGCTAGTAGAGGTAGAAGTGGTGGACTCTGCCTTATGTGGAAGAAGTTCATAAGGTGTTTCTCTTATATCTCAATCTCCTCATCACATACCAGCTGTCATCACTTTCCCTGGAAATCTTCAGTTTGCCTTTACAGGATTTTTGGGTGGTCCAATTGGTCTTTGAAACATCTCTCTTGGAAATTACTTCTTCTTCTTAGTAAGCAAGTATATTTGCCTTGGGTGATTGCTGGTGACTTCAATCAGATTATGTTTGCCTCTGAAAAGACTGGAGGTAGAGTTAGACACGAGTCGCATATGGCCCCTTTCAGAAATGTTGTAGTAGATGTGATCTACATGATATAGGTTCTTTGGAGAGAGCTCTACCTATACTAATTGTCGAGAGGGTGAGTTTAATTCCCATAGTAGATTGGATAGAGTCTTCTGTTCTTCTGGTGGCTTGAATATCTTCCCTAATATTTCCGTGGAGCATTTGCCTCGAGAAGACTCGGATCATTGCCCACTGCTTATTAGATTTTTGGTAACCACAAAATCCCGGCGAAAGTCTTCAGATTTGAGAATGGATGGTGTTTGGACTCCAAATGTGCTGAGATAGTAGCTGATGTGTGGAGTACCCAGAACACAGATATCACCACTAGCTTGAGTCAGTGTGCGAGAAAGCTTAGTGAGTGGAAAGGTTGGTCTATCTCCAAAATAAAATGAAAGATCAACTCTAAGAAGAAAGAACTTGGAAATATTATCGATAAGTAATAGCTCCCTGGGAGCTATCAACAACAGGAAGAGACTCCTAATGGAAATTGAGATGCTTGCTTTTTGTGAAGAAATCTGGTGGAAGCAAAGATCTAGAGATATTTGGATTAAATAAGGAGACAAGAATACAGGCTATTTTCACGCTAGGGCTTCTTCTATTAAAAGATCCAAAGAAAATTTTGGGCTTATGGGTCCAGGAAACAATATGCATTATTCTTGGCAGAGCATTGAAACCATTTCTAGAGAGTATTTCCTAGATCTGTTCTCCTCTACACATCCTCAGACTGATATGGATTTCATCTTGACAGTGGAGGGGCATCTGAATGCTAGATTTATAAGTGAGCTGTCTAGCCCTTATACCAAAGATGAAATTTATCAGCCGTCAAACAGCTTGGCGCTGATAAAGCCCCTGGACTAGATGGATTCAATGACAAATTCTACATCACATTTTGGCACATCATCGGCAACCAAATTATCGGGGCTGTCTTACCGATCCTTAGAGGACAGCCCCTTCCGATTCCCTTAATGATTATTTCATCACTCTCATTCCAAAGTTGACGGGGAGCTACTGATATTGACAAGTTCAGACCAATTGCCCTTTGCAATTTTGTGTATAAGATTGCTTCTAAGACCCTGGCAAACAGATGCCAGCATATTCTTCCGCATATCATTTCTCAAAATCAATCCGGTTTTGTGAAAGGAATACTTATTACAGATAATATTATCTTAGCTGGTGAGCTCCAGCATTTTTTAGAGAAGAATCAAGCCATTAAGAAAGGTTTTTTTGCGCTTAAATTGGATCTAAGCAAGGCCTATGACAGATTAGAGTGGTCCTTCCTCCAAGAGGTGCTTCTAGATGGGATTCCCATCTAACTGGACCAATCCAGTCATGAATTGTGTTCGATCAGTCAGATGTTCCATTCTCATCAATGGTAATCCAGGTAAGTCTTTTACTCAATCTCGGGGAATAAGACAAGGGGACCCTCTTTCTCCTTTCTTATTTATTCTGGCCCAGGAAGCTCTATCTAGTTTCCTTAATAAAGATGAAATTAGGGAAGACTACCATGGTATTAAACTCACCCCTCAGTGCCCTTCTGTTTCTCACTTAGCTTTTGCGGATGATATCCTTCTTTTTGGTAGGTAGCTAGCTCCACAAATATTGAGTATCTAAACCAAATTCTTGCTAAATTTCTCAAGGCCTTAGGCCACAAAATCAACCTCAATAATTCTGAACTTGTCTTTAGTAAAAAACTTTCCTCTTCCATTAAAGACAATCTAGCCAACATTCTTAATGTCAAGAGATTCCTTCCTTCACCAAATATCTCGGTCTTCCTCTCAAAATTGGTAGGAAGAAATATGATCTCTTCACTTATCTTTTGGATTCAGTTCACAAAAGGATCTCGAGCTGGACAAAACCCATGGCCCAGGCAGCTAGATCCATTATGGTCTCAAGTGTTTTTCAGTCTATCCCCAACTACACCATGTCCCTTTCTCCCTTCAAAGGGCATCATCGCCAAACTCAATTCAGCTTTCTCCACCTTCTGGTGGAGTGGTAAAGTGGATAAAAAGTTCTCCATTGGATAAGATGGTCAAAGATTTGTGATAAAGTGACAAAGGTGGGTTAGTCTTCAGAGAAGTGGAAGATTTTAATAAAGCTCCCCTTGAAACAGCTATGGAGATTGCTTACTAAGCCTAATTCCCTGGTGGCACAAGTCATGAAACATATCTATTATCCTAATACCAACATAAGAGAGTGCCAACCTGGAAATAAAGGAAGCACAATCTGGAAGTCCTTCTCTTCGGTGTTGAATATATTCAGGGATGGGGCCCGTTTGCAGCACGACCCAGAGCAAGTGCTCCTTCGAATAATGGAGATGTTGGTAACGACCCGTGGATCTGGATCCACTCCCAAGATAGAAAGGTTTCGGTCAAGTCGGCCTATAACTTTCTAGTGAATGACACAGCGGCCGAAAGTACTTCAAACCCTTCCCATTATGCTAGCAGAGTGTGTAATAAAATCATCACCGTCATTTGTTGCCCCAGAGTGAAGCTTAATCTTTGGAAATTCCTATTCAACATCATCCCATGTCAGGACAATCTAGCGAGGCGAATTGGTGGAGAGTCAAAGTGCTTCTTTTGTGGGGATAAAGATACTCTTGCCCACTGTTTTTTCCATTGTTGTGCAGTGGCTGAGACATGGAAGGATCTGATTGATGTTAAGAGTGTCCCTACTCATGTGGAAGGTCTTATGGATTGGTTCTATCGTAAGGCTAACTACTGGAATGCCAATAAGTTCTCCTTTATTGCTAATAACCTTTGTGTTATTTATGCTTCTAGGAACAAAATCAAGCATAATTTGGAGCTGTCTTGGTGGAAAGTAGTTGAGGAGAACAGAGCCTTTATTGATGCCTACATTCAGGTGATGAAGAATACCAGTTCTCCTATTACTCAGAGATACTGGTCACATCCCCCTTGTGGTTTCTCAAATATCTGCTCAGGTATGCATAAAAGTCTCTGGGGACAGGGGGTTATAGCGGGGCTGATATGTAATGAGTTTGGCTCCCCTATTGCAGCTTTCAATCGAAGAATCTCTAGCACTATTAAGGTGCAATGTGCTGATTTCCAAGCAAAAAGAATTGCTATGGAGCTTGCCATCACGATGGGTAGCCATAACATTTGTTTTGATTCAGCTCAAAAGTATTTCAAAGATGTTCTCAGGATGAGGGACAAAGATGGGATAACGCTAGTTGGGAACAAATTTCTAAAATTAGAGAGTCTTTATCCTTTTTCTCTAATATTGTATGTGGGAATGATTCATTGTATGAAAATTCCCAGTCAGACTTATATGCAATTTAGGAAACTCACAATTACATAGTACTAAAATCTAGTTGGAGGAAGATGTCCCTCCGACTGTTAGAGAAGTGTGTATGCTAGAGTTGGACTCTGCAGATTGAGAGGGTGTTAGCCCTTTCTTTCATGTGTATGTTTTGCTTGTCTGTTTCTAATATATGTGATCTCAAGTTTCTATCAAAAAAAAGTTTTAACAGTAATCTTATGACTGACATTCCACTCATATTACAAAACTTGCCAATGATATATTTAAATATATTCTAGGCTCTTAGTGTGTGAATCATAGGTTAAAAGTTTAACCAAGCAAAAATGAGACAATTGGAGCCATTTTAACGTAACTATGGAGCTTAGGACGATGAGACTTATCACCAATCAACGGCTTCTTATCTCATACTACCTTCGTCCCATATTGACCTTCCTGCTTGCTTTTTAACACGTTTTTCCACTTCAATATTAAACATATAAGATAAAATAATTTTATAAAATAAATTTCTATAAACATATAGTTTTTCATATAAGGATTTCATTGCAAAACTTAGATTTATAAAATTATATTATCTTGTATTTTAAATATTGAAGCAAAACGATATGTCCAAATAATGAAAAAGAAGAAAAAATGAGGTGTCGAAACACCCGGAATGAAGGCCCCAAAAGAATGCGTTCTCACGCGCTCCCTTCCCTCTGAGAGTTAGGTTTCTTCTCTCGAAGAAGCTCTCCGGCAAAATCCACCGAGTGTTCCTGATTTACTTCCCTCCTCTGGTATATCACGTCTCATACTCACCGCTTTGTATTCCCTGGCGATTCGTGGGGCGTCAGTCCCTGAAGTGTGGCTGGCATATCAAAGCTAGATTAGACGATGAGAATTCGAATTTCAGGCAATTAATGAGGAGAAGGATACAAGAAGGGTAGCGAAGAAGAAGAGGACAGTCTCGGATTGGGAGATCGACTTAACGTTCCCTTCAGTCAATGTCCCTTCCGATTTTGGCCATGATGTAGGAGGATCCAAGAATTCTTACCGTGAGGTGGTAGCTAGGAATGAGGATACTATTCCAGAAGCCCAAACGGATGAAGAAATGTCAGATGATGACAATGAAGCGAATGAGGGAGAAGAGGAGGAGGTAGACCCGCTATGTCCAGTCATCAAATTTCCCAAGAACATCATCTGTGAGATCAACAGAGAATGAAAGAACTCGCTTATCGTCAAACTTCTAGGTAAGAACTTTCCCCTTCCAATAATGGCTAAAAGACTATCTCAGAGGTGGAATACGAAGGGGAAATTTGACGTCCTTGTAATGGGTAATGGTTATTATGCGATTAAGTTTGAATTGCAAGTGGATCGAGATATGGTGTTGTACGGGGGTCCATGGAAGGTGGCTGATCACTATCTGACGGTGAGAAGATGGTGGAGAAATTTTAATGTTTTCACGGAAGAACTGAGGAATCTAGATGTTTGGGTTAGATTCCTGGATCTTAGAGCAGAATATCTAAGGGATGAGTGTTTGAAAATGGTGGGAAGCAAGTTAAGGAAGGTCCGTAAAGTTGAAATCTTTAAAACTAGGCTGGGGAACGCGTTTGCAGGGAGAGTTTGTATTAGGGTTGACTTGTCTAAGCCTTTGATTGGTAAGTTTAAGGTGGGAGGAGATTATCAAAGAGTAATGTATGAAGGGATTCATTACTCTACTACTTAGTAGTTGGTTGCTACGGACACAACAAAGATAAATGTCCTCTGTTGGACAATGCTGAGGCGAAGGTAAATGAGGGAGGGTTTAGAATGGTGCAGAACAAACCTGATGAATTAGCGGTGTTGGCTAATGAGAATTTTGGCCCTTGGATGAAGGTTGCCAGTAAAAGGAGGAATGGGGTAAAGAAGGCTTTTGTAAAGGAAACTGATAAAGGAGGAAAGAAAGAAGGGATAGTGGTTAAATCTGGGGGTAAAGGTACGGATATCCAGCAAAATCAGAAGGGTAGGTAAGCCGTCTGTTGGGGTCTCTCAGCAAGGAGTTAGGGCTCTAAGGAATAAATTTGAGATCCTGAATATGGAGGGAACCAAGGATAACCTTAAGTCCAATATTCGACAGAAAGAAGGCTCCATCAGTGGGCCTAGAGGAGGGCAGGAAGCACATGACACCGGGATTTCTCAAGAGGCTTCTTTGGAGGCGGTTGAAGAAACGGAGCGGGTGGCTGAGACTATTACATCGGACCAGATTAAGATTTATCCAGCTAAGTTGTCCTCTCCACATATAGTTGATAATATTGATAGTAATTTAGATTTGAATTGTGCTACTGTTAATTTAGATATTGATGCAAATGTTGCTGTTTTGGATGATGTGACCCTGGGTGGGTATATTGGTTAATGGGGTATGTTTTCATTGTTTTTTACCATGGTTTTGAATATTAAGATTTTATCTTGGAATGTTAGAGGAGCTGCGAAAGATAGCTTTCTGCCATGTATTAGGAATTTGATTGCCTGCCACGATCTTGACATTGTGTTCATCTGTGAGCCTAGGATTAGTGGCCGTAGGGCGGAGGACATAGCAAGTAGGATTGTCTTTCCTAATCAGTATATTGTGGATGCTTCTGGTTTCAGTGGGGGATTATGGCTGTTGTGGAAATCTGGTGTGAATATTTCTATTAGTAAGCATGGTGATCAATTTATCCACACCAGAATAGATGATAGGGCTCATAGTATTATGACCACATTTGTGTATGCCAAACCGTCAGACACTGATAGAGTTGGGTTATGGAGTGAGCTTGATGCTCTTAGGATTGATAATAGGCACTGGCTTCTTACAAGTGATTTTAATTCTATATTATCTCTGGTAGACAAAAAGGGTGGTGTTAGGAGACTTAATAGGGGTAGTGTGGCTTTCTAGGACTGGGTTCATTCTAGAGGGTTGATTGATATCCCTTTTAGAGGGCATAGTTTCTCTTGGTCTAATGGCTCCATTTTTGTCAGATTGGATAGATCTTTAGGTTTCACTAACTGGTTTGACTATTTTCCCAATTGTTGGGTAGATATTTTACCAAGATTAGGATCGAATCATTCGCCTAAAGTTACCTCCTTTTCTTAAAAAGATCTCTCTATTAGAATCTCTAAACCTTTAGATATCAAGTTGCTTGGGCTAACCATCCTAGCTATCCGTCCACTGTTGAAAGTTGCTGGGCCCCTGGGGGGGGATATCATTTTTAATTTTGGGCAGTTGAGAGATACCTTGGTCTGTTGGAATAGGCACACATTTGGAAACATTTTTTTACCAAAAGAAGAGACTCATGGCCAGGATAGCTGGTATCCAAAGGTGTCGAGAAGAAACAGAGTGTTAAGCTGAGAGCCCTTGAAAGGAATCTGCAACAAGATCTTGAGAATATTCTTGTCAGGGAGGAAATCTTTTGGTTTCAGAAGGCTAGGGACAAGTGGCTTAAGTTGGGGACAAGAATACTAGTTACTTCCATATGAGGGTTCTTATTAGGAGGGCTAAAGTTAAAGTGGTTAAGCTTCTTGATGATGATGGGCAGTAGTGTTGAGGGGGCTGAGAATCTTATTAAATTGGCATATAATTATTTTAGAGATCTGTATAAGCAGGGTGATAGCAGAGTTGTTCCGCCATTAGGCAATGATTTTCCTGTTATTGGTTTGGATGAGAAAAACTTTTGTAATTCTATTCCCACAATTGAGGAGAATTTTAATATGGTTAAGGACATGGGCAGTTTCAAAGCTTCTGGCTCTGATGGGTTTCAAGCATGGTTCTTTAAGAACCATTAGGACTTAGTTAAAATAATATATATGATCTAGTGTATAAGGCTTTTACGACTGCCAAATTAATAAAGAGTGCAATACTACTCTCATATGCCTCATTCCTAGGTTCATAGCCCTATTAGCATAAAACAGTTTCGACCTATTGCTCTTTGCAATGTTACCTATAAGATTGTCTCCAAACTCCTTGCTTCGTTTGAAATCCTTCCTTCCTAATATTATTTCCCCTCTACAAAGTAGCTTCATTCCGGGTAGGCATATTCAAGATAACCAAGTGTTGATTCAAGAAATCATTTTTTCAATGAGTAGGACTAGGTGCAAAGATGGGTGGGCTATTCTCAAAATAGATCTTGAGAAAGCATATGATAGGCTCTCTTGGAATTTTATTAGAGATTCCTTACTTTGTCTCAATCTGCCTAAGGATTTTGTGCAGCTAGCTAGTCAGTCTTGTGTTGAATTGGTAAGAATGAGAGTATTATGGGAGGGGTGTCATTTTGATGAGTTTGGTCCATCCAGGGGACTTAGGCAAGGGGACCCATTATCCCCTTATCTCTTTCTTATCTATATGGAAAGGCTGTCACATCTGATTAATAATGCTATTTTGGCCAAAAGTTGGGTGCCTATTAAGTTAGGTAGGAAAGGCCTACCTCTTAGCCATTTATTTTTTGCGGATGACTTGATCCTCATGGGTAGTGCATCAATATCCAATGTGCTAAATATGATTAATGTTCTCAATGACTTTTGTGCTGCCTCTGGAGAAAGGTTAGCTTGGATAAGTCAAAGATTTTGCTCTCAAAAAATGTTAGCCCCGCGAGAAGGGTTGAGATCAGTAGACAGGTGGTTATTCCTCTAGCGGAATCTTGGGAAATATTTGGGTATTAGTGTCTCTCATGGGAAATCTAGGAAAGGTAACTTTAATGATCTCCTTGATAAATTTAAAACAAAATCAGTGGCTGGAAAGCTAACTCCTTGTCCTTGGCCGGTAAAAGAGTCCTTGTTAATTCGGTGATCAATGCGAGTCCAGTATTAATATGATGACTCAGCTCTTCTTGTTTCCGTTTGTGACAATATTGAAAGAATGAGCAAGAATTTTGTGGGGGGGCATAGTGATATGAGAGGAAATTCATACGGTATCTTGGGATAAAATTTGTAAACCTAGTTTGGAAAGGGGATTGGGTTTTAGGGATCTTAAGGTCATGAATAGAGCCTGCCTAGCTAAGTTATCTTGGAGGTTTTTGAATAATCAGGGATAACGAAAAGAACATTTCCTTTATTACTCTGATATAGTATCATTACAGGGAGTTTGTACCGCTATATTAAGAGTATACTTTCTATTTATTTCAATTACAACCTATCTGATAGACGGGTATATATATACCACTACTAACGTGTATTCTAACGGTAATAATATGGCTGATATAAGAATACATGTGTTACATATTCTCGACACTCCCCCTCAAGAAGAAGGGTGGTGACACACCAATTCTGCTCAAAATTCCAACGATAGTCCTTCTGGAAGTAGTTCACTCCCCCTGCTCCCTCTGCCTGTTGACTTCTTGCAGTTTGTGTCATGCCCTGTTTGCTGCAAAAAGTGAATGTATTCCTTTGCTGGGAGTTGTTCGGTCAGATATCTGCTAGCTGGTGCTGGCCAGGGATGTAGTAAGTGTGATCAATCCACTTTGAAGCTTCTCGCGAACTAGATGGCAGTCCACTTCAATATGTTTGGTCCGCTCATGGAAGACCGGATTGCGAGCTATGAATAAGCTGCCTTGTTGTCACGTGTACGTTAATGGGTTCAACTCCGGTCACCCCTAATCGTGTTTGTAGCAGTCTGGTTAGCCATGTCAGTTCGGGGTGGTGACCCGTCTGATGGAGCGGTTCGGATTCTGCTGTGGAAAGGGCAACGGTCTCCTGCTTTTTGATTTCCAACTCACTGCAGTTCCTCCTAGTAGGATGATGTAGCCGCTAATGGATCTTCTTGTTATGGAACAGCTTGCCCAATCTGCGTCGCAGTATGCCATCAGAGATCCAAGGTGGGTTTGCTGTTGTAGAAGATCCCTTGTGTTGCTGTCCCTTTTATGACTTCAAGAGGTGTAAAGCTGCTGTGAGATGGGCCCTTGAGGTTGTTGTGCATGAACTGGCTGAGGTGCTGCACTGGAAAAGCTAAGTCAGGTCGAGTATTGGTTAGAAAATTGACCTTACTATCAACCTTCTGTAGTAAGTTGGATTCACCCAACTTATTGCTTTGTAATCTGTCTAGCTTGATTCCAGCAGGTAGGGGAACAGAAGTAATACAGAATCTGTAGGAAGATATTCTTCTATTAAGTCTGCTGCATACTACTCTGTGTAAGGAGAATACCACCTGCAGTATAAAGAAACTCCATGCCCAAGAAATAGCTTAACTTGCCAAGATCTTTGATCTTAAATGGTGATTGAGTTTCTGTTTCAGACTGGTTATTTCATTATGATTGTTTCCGGTCATTATGATACATCAACATATATTCCAAGAAAAGTACGAAAAATGCCATATATTTAATGAATAGAGAGTAGTCATTTTCAGATCGAACATACCCTTGAAGTTGAGAAAAATAGACAGTTTTTCATACCATTGTCTTGAAGACGTGTTTGAGACCGTACAAAGATTTGTGCAGTCTGCATACCTACCTTTGTAGATTTCTTTCATCCCTTCGGGTATCTCCATGTAGACCTCTTCATCAAGGGTCACCATGGAGGAACGCATTGTTGATGTCAAGTTGATTAGTTCCCATTGTTTCTTAACAGCAACAACAACAAGGTTCTTATAGTAGTATTTTTACTACTGGTGAGAAAGTCTCCCAATAGTCTTCACCATATTTTTGAGTGTACCTTGTCCCTTTGCAACTAAGCGTGCCTTATGTCTTTCTAAGGTACCATCAGATTTTAGCTTAGTCTTAAAGACCAACTTGCATCCTATTATTCTTTTGTTTGGAGGCTGATCTATAATGGTCCAAGTTTGGTTTTCCTTTAATGCTTGAAATTGTTGTTCATTGCCTCAAACCAATGAGGATTCCTAGAGGCAACCTTGTATGATTTAGGTTCCTTGAGAGCATGTGTGTGTGTGAGTAAGGTGTGAGAGGTAGCAGATAGAGTAGTAATATCAAGGATATTACTGGCATGAATATCAACCACAGATTCAGATAAACAGTTTTCTGTTTGGTGTAGTTTTGTTCTGTAACCTCTCACAGAGTATGCTACTAACACATCATCCTGTGACGTGTGTGCTTCTCCTAGGAAATAATCATTCAGGTGTGTTGGGATGTTTTCTTTCTCCAGTGGACCGTCTTAGATTATCTGTTTGATCAGAATCCTCGGTGGTGTTTAATTCAGGTGGAGTTGGGATGTTTCTGGTGTCCTCTTCACCAGTTTCTGGTGTTTCAGTAATAGGATCATGTGGGTCAGGGGCATGTGGTGAAATTGTGAGAGGATTTTCTTTGTCAACCGAAGCAGGAGTATGTGAGGTAGAGAAGGGAGCACTAGAGGTAGTTTCTTCATCAACAAAGCTAGATAATTCTTCAGTATGATAGTCTGAATCAAGCTGGTGTTTATCTGTTTTGTTGGGTTGTTCATGGAGAGGGAAGTTGTTTTCATAAAAGACAAGGTCTCTGCTGATGGTAACAGTTTGTGTCTTAAGATCTAGAACTTTAAAACCCTTTTGTTTTCTGCTAGACCTATATAAACACAAGCTGTTCCACGTGGTTCAAATTTTGTCATGTGGATTTTTGACAGTGGTTTTGTAACAGAGGCAACCAAAAGTTTTTAGGGATTTATATTCCGGTTTTCTGTTGTAAGTTTTTCGTAGGGGGTGAGACCTTCAATGGCCCTTGAAGGTAACCTATTAATTATGTAGTTGCATAACGAATGCACTCTCCCCAAAAAGTTAAAGTTAAATTGGCTTGAAAGTATAATGCTCTGGCTGTTTCTAGTAAGTATTTGTGCTTTCGTTCGACAACTCCATTTTGTTGGGGTGAATGACTACCAACTGGTTCGATGGATGATGCCATTATCACGAAAGTATTTTATTCCTTCATTACTAGAGCCTAATTCAAGAGCATTATAACTTCTAACCATTTTAACTTTCCTATCAACTGTCTTTCAACAAGTTTGATAAACAGATCAATACAGAGAAGGCTTCAGATTTCTTTTGAGTAATGTGTCCAGGTGCTCCTAGAGTAATCATCTACTATAGTTAGAAAGTAACTATAGTTATCGTAGGTTGGGACCTTGAAAGGTCCCCATACATCAATGTGTATCAAATCAAACAAGCTTACTTTTGATAGTAGAATCAGGAAAACTTTGTCTAACAGATCTGGCTTTGCAACATGTCTCACAAGCAGTACATTCAGGGACATCATGCTTTGTTATCAATTCTAAAATTTGCAACTTGTGAAATGGGACATGACCTAATCTGGTATGCCACATCCACGCTACTTGTTGACTTTTTACAGAATTCGAACAAACTAGTCTAGCACCTGTTTTGTCTTTGCCATTAACCAGTATATCCATAACAGCATCAACAAGAACATACAGGCCATTCAAGCTTTTTCCAATCATCAATTGTTCATTCGATTTATGGTCCTGCACATAACAATTATGTTCACTGAAGTGTTATGATTGCTAATCTGTTTTGATAGTCTTCTGACAGACAAAGGTTGAATTTAAAAGTTTCTGCAAGTAAGACATTATGCAAGATAAATTTGTTTCCTATTCTAACACTACCAAACTTCTCGACATATTGTACATGTCCATCAGGCATGCTAATCACACGTTTTTCAGGCAAGTTAAATATAGCAACAAACAAGTTTTTATTCCAGCACATGTTCTCAGATGCTCCTGTATCAATAATCCAAGAATCCATTGCAGAACAAATAGTTGATTGTTTAGGCTATTGCTTAAAAAAGGGTAAGATTTGGCTTACCTGAGAAACCGCATTCAAAACGAGGGATTTTTTGGAGCAGGGTCATCAATTTGTTGTACTGTTGAGGGTTCAAGCCTGATTGTGTGAGGCGTGTTGTACTACCTTCGTGCCCGAATTTTCTTCACTGATAACAACTCCCGCAACAGAGGTGGTTTTCTTCTTCCACCATTCAGGGTAGCCAATTATCTCGAAGCAAACCCCTTTGCGTGACCCTTTTTCTGACATTTTGTGCAATAAAGATTTTGCTTGTTGGGGGTTTTGCTTGTCGAAATCCTTCGTTGAGTTTGGAACTGCTCCGGTTTCCTTTTCTCTGCGGATAGGGCTAGGGTTTCCTGGGTCGATGTTGTGTTGCGAACCGGAATTTGCCTTCTTCGCTCTTCTTGAGTTATTAGAGAGTACGCTTGCTCGAGAGATGGAAGGGGGTCTTTTAACAATATGTTGCTCACGACATTAGAGTAACTATCGTTTAAGGCTAGAAGAAATTGCAAGGTTCTTTCTCTTTGCTGGCGATCATTGTACCCTTTTCTGGCACTGCACGAACAGTGGGCGTTTCGTTTTGTCGAGAACTTCAAGTTCGTCCCAAATCTTTCTCATCTTCATGTAGTAAGTTTGAACTGAGTCTTCGTCTTGCTCTAATTTGCTCAACTCTTTCTTCAGGGGCGTATACCTGCGCAGCGTTGGCTTGCTCGTATCGATTACATAGCATTTCCCAGGCATCCGCGGCTTCAGAATAGTAGAGTACCACATCTGCAATTTCTGGGGAAACAGACTGTGCGAGCCAGGCTATAATCATGTGGTTGCATTTTCCCACAGACCATACCTTGAATCTTCTGGTGCCGGCGCCGTCACAGTCCCGTCGATGATGCCGAACTTGCTCTTCGCCTTTAGGGCTACAGTCACAGCCCTCTTCCACCCAGCGAAGCCTTGCCCCGAGAAAACGTGTGCTATCTTGGTTCCTGGGTTATCATTCGGTGTGCAGATAGAGTGGATCTTGAGGATCTAGGTTTGTTTTTGTCTTCTCTTCTGGGTTTCCCGTAGCTTTACCGTATTTGGTAATGTTTTCTCCGCCTTCGTTCGCCATTTTCTCAATGAAGAACAACTAGTCAATCTACTTTAGATCTTGATTTTCGATGAGATTTGGGGGAAGAGGCTAACGTGGCTCTAGATACCATAACGAAAAGAACATTTCCTTTATTACTCTGAATATAGTATCATTACAGGGATGTACCGCTATATTACAAAGTATAATTTCTATCTATTTCAATTACCTATTGATAGACGTTTATATATAACCACTACTAACGTGTATCTAACGGTAATAATATGGTTGATATAAGATACATGTGTTACATATTCTCGACATAGGATGGTCTGTGGTGTAGAATATTAAGGGATAAGTATACTAGGGCTGATACTGGTACTACATCGAGGGTATGGAAGAGTATTATTGGCTCTAGAGACTTGATTGCTAGGGAATCTAGGTGGAGACTTGGAAATGGGCGTACAATTAAATTCTGGACTGATGTATGGCTTGTTGAGTCCCCACTTATTGAAGTTGCTTTGAATAAAGAGATTATTGGCTTAAATGACTTAGTTGATAAATTTTGGATTGTTGGTTCTGGTTGGGATTGGAATAAGTTGTCTACTAATCTGCCTGAGGATATTTTGGATACTCTTGCTGGTAAGGCCATTTTGAATTGGAGATTGAGGATTCGATAAGCTGGCCGCATGATAAATCTGGACAGCTAACAGTGGCCTCTGCTTATGAAATTTTGAGAAAAAAGGGAATAGTAATCCCATTTGGAAGATAATTTGGAGCCTTAATGTGCCTGAAAAGATCAAATCCTTTCTCTGGTTGGCCGTTCATCAGGGTGTTTAAAACCAAACAATTTTTGTTTTGCCGATATCTCTTTCAAACTAATGAGTGTGATGCATGCAAAGGGGTTGAAGATATTGAACATATCCTTAGATTTTGTCCTGTTAGTCTGAAGGTTTGGAAATATTTGCTAGGATCAGGCTTTGATTCTTGGTCGGCATCCATTATTGAATTCCGTGAGTGGTTGTCTTTGAATGCTAAATGTAAAAATAAATTATCTGTATATGGGCTGAGTGGAGTAGAATCTTTGTTGTTGTATGCTATTTATTATAGAGATGGAGGAATATTAAATTCCATGAAAAAATTTCGGATATAGATCTGCCACTTACATTCCTTGACTCTTCTCTGCAGAGATTTCTGAAGTACGATGATAAGGTTTTACCGAGGGCAAGTAGGGAGAGAAGCAGAAGCGGCTCCAGTTGGGCTCCTCCGGCGGCTGGTGTTTGGAAAATCAACATTGATGTGGCAGTCACCAAGCAGGGTATGGTGACAGCTGGTGGTTGCTGCAGAGACTCCAGCGGAAGTTGTAATGGAGGCTTTACTCATTTTATGGGTCGTTCTTCTGTTTTAGAGGCAGAGCTATGGGCCATATTTGATGGGTTGAGTCTGGCTAAGTGTAAGGGTTTAGGAGGGTGGTATTAGAATCTGACTCTGACATCGCCATTTCGCTAATATTTGGGAACAATATCCGGTATTCGTTATATGAGGGTATTGTTAAAGGGTGCCAGCGGTTGATTGATAGCTGAGTTTGGATATGTCAGATATGTAAAATAGGTAGAGGATCAAACCATGTTACGGATGGAATTGCTAAGTATAATCTGAGTTATAGTAGGGGATTCAAATTGATTAGTTCGGTGCCAGCGAGCTATAATGGTAGTCTTGTAAGTGACATATCCTCCTGTGAGTGGTAATACTATTCTCCCGGTTGAACGAGGGAGTAAGAAATAGTGGTGGAATTACCTTATATGAAATTTATCAAATATTCCATTTCATTATAACCGAAGTATGACACACGTATTTGGACTATTAGAGTACTAGTCCAGTTCATCAGGCTGGCCCATGTCTTCCGCCCATTTTTTTTTAATATTTGGTCTTGTTCGTGCCGTGTATTTAGACGTTACTAATTATAAGCTTCTGGGTGCTAGCTTCTTCAAACCACATTATATGATAATATGGGTGCAAACCTGTCAACCTGACTCAAAATCAACCTATTCATTGTTGTGAGGTTGATAAATAGATGGATTAGATTCAACAACTTATGTATAGACTAGAATAAAATTAAGATAGTCCAATCCCTCGACTAATATAACCAGTCTTTTATGGAATATGTATAAATTATCACATCGATTTGGTAAACTATTAGATTATCATAAATAATAATTTTCATAGGGATATTTCATTTGCCTTTTAATTATCACTTAAATACGAATTTTAAAACAAGTCATAAGCCGACCGACCTCACCTTCGCCCCTCCTTGTTCTGATCATCAGTTTTTGGTCAAAGCAGTTACAAGGATATTCGGAAGCTCGCATCTTTTCCTCAAGGAAGAAAAAAAATAAAAGAAAGAAAGATCGCATCTTGACGCAATTCATTTGTTGGCATTAATACGTTCGGGCGTATTAAAAATGATAAATAATGTCGTCTTTCTCTTCTTCCATCTTTCTTTCTCTGTGATCGATCATCAATCCCAGGTTTTCTAACTGATTCATCCAATTTAATGTTTCACACATCTTTTGTGATGTCACAAAAAGAATGGTATGGGCGAATCTTTTGCATTTCTGTTTCATGCTTACTGACCATGTTTTGCCCTTCTTTAAGCATTCTGTTTTTTTATCTATAAAAACAGCAACAAAAAAATAGATAAAAAATTATTCCTATATCAATACAGAAATCAGGTACCCAAGACAACAACTATTAATGTGTTCATCTTTGTGACTGGAACCAATAAAAGATGAGCCAAAGCAATAGTAATCAGTTGCATTCCGATACAGCAAGAATAAACATCACTGTGCCTTTCAAGTGGGAGAACAAGCCTGGAGTAGTCTCAAAAAAACTGACCAAACCCACCATTATCAACCAAGATCATCGACAACCCCAACCTCAATCCGATTCCGCCACCCCATGATCAGAAGCAAAAACATGGAACGAGACAAACTTACAAAGCTGCCCCCACCACCATGCCACTCAACAATGGCGGCTACTGCTCATCATGCAAAGGAGTTGCAGCAGATCCCACTCCCACCTTGCATCTGTAGTACTACTACTTGTCAATTTCAGTCCCCTACTACAATCATCAGAAGAAACTGCTCAACAAGGAGTACTAAAGGTAATTTCAAGCACGACCCTTTCTTGATGGCTTTGGAGGTGTGCACGAAGAGCAGCACAGCGGCGGCAATTCTTGTTCCACTAAACAAGGTAGAAGAACAGTTTTAGGTGTGGGGGTCTTGAAGAGGAGTCTGCTAAGACTGTCTGTAAGCACGCCACCAGTAGTATGTATTGGTGTAAGGGACGATGCTATACTACTCCCACTACAGTGGCGGAAGCCTTTGCTAAGCACCCTCAACTTTGATTACATAAATTGTAGTGTAAAAAAATTTTTTTTTAGAAAAATTTAGTAAAAACACCCCCTAATTTTTTTATAATTCTGTCTTTGACCCCCTCAACTTGTATTTCTGGCTCCGCCCCTGCCCACTATGTAAGATTCGCTACGTAATATGAGAACGGTCAAGATTATAAACACCTAGGTCAGGTGTTATATAGGAAAGCGGTGCTATGCGTTCTAGATGGTTGGTTTTTATTATAATTATTGGCAATTTCCAAGGCTACATAATGAATAAGCGATATACAACAGGGACACAGTCCCACAATTACTTGCCACTGTCTACCCTACTCGGGGGACTCCTTCACGCACAAACTGACCACACCCTCCATATAAACCACCCTACTCTTTCCTTAATCATGCTTGAACAATTTTTAACCCACAACTTCGGGATGGTAGGTTATTTATTACAAGCACTAATCTCAGTTGGACTGGTTTCAAGAATTCTGGACAAGATCTAGGATGTAAAATATAAATGTATCTACTCTCTTGAACACCTTATTCTGGACAAGAGATACATACCTTTGACAAAACGCTGAACTTTTTGCCACATTCCCCCATCAATCAATCTACTACTACTCGCCAGATCTCAAGTTTCTACGACTGCCTGTCCGTCATAAACAGAATTTCCCCAAGCCGCACCAAATCTAATCACAAATTTCATCCATAACACACAACTCAGCTGACCGGGATAAAGATATCATCTAACCATTTCCAACCAACACACCCACCATCATCATTTCTCCTACCAACTCATCCTTCATCTCTTCCAATATCTTGTCCACAATTTCCTTCCCAATCTCTCTACCAAACCCCTCTAACAATGCGCACCATTCTTTCAAAGAACCTACCAATTCTGACCTTATCACTTGGGTCAACTTCTTCTTCCTTTCTCCATCTTGCTTTCCCCTTAATTTAATCATGCTATTATCACACCCAATCTCCCCTGGAAACATTAATCTCTTCTCATCACAATCAGACATATTAAGTGGGTTTGATTGTTGCATTACTTTATTCGAATTTATATACCGAAAGCAGCAAGCGTTTCTTCTTTGTCCCATAACATCACCCTCATCAAGATTCTCTGTTGATGGAGACCACACAAGCAATTCCCATAGAGATGGTGAGAGGACACATTCCTTCTCTGTGCTACCTTTCATGGGAAAGCGGAGATTTGAGGCTGAAGAAGAGGTCAGTTCTTGTCTCATCGCAGAAATTTTCCCTGGCTTATTGAAGGAGTGAATCAGAGGAAATTTAAAAAAACGGATAAAATCCATCTATAGAGCGGATATAAATAATCATATGGGTTGAAGAGAAAGCGATATACTAACCGTCACTATATACAGGGGCATTTTCAATCTGATCAAGCACTGAGACAGAGCCAGCGCAATCCCGGTTTTGTTCTAAGATTTTCCAGAGGAGGATTGCCTGTTACAATTTTCACATATTAACCCACGTGAAAACACTATAATCATCATGTAAGCGTATCATTCAAATCACTATAGTCATCATGTAAGCATATCATCCAAAACGATAGCGTTATGTTCACGCTATACAGAAGCACTTCAAAGCCAGGAAGTTGTTATAGTGAGGGAGGGAGGGTGGGTTTTTGCCAATACCTCATTGGGCTGAAGATGGTTCAAATGTCCTCCTGCGTAGATGGGTGGTGGTTTATCAGCTTCGTCAAACCCAGACTGCTTGATCGAATACCTATCATCATCATCAGACTCCGATGATATATGTGATCCTGCAGACTTCTCATCCCATCTCATGGAAGTACTGCTTAGTTTCACATCTTCGGTTCGTGAAGTGCACTTTGCTGCATTTGCTTCAAACTTATTTATCAACACAACTTTTTTAATTATAGTCTTTGCGATGTTCAAGCACTTCTCAGAAGCAGCACTGATGCTGCTGCTTGACCTCTTCCTCCTAGACTTGTTATCTAACCTCTTTAATAGCTGGTTTGTGTTCCTGCTGCAACAATTCTCAGAAAAACACCCATAGCTGCTGCTGCCTTCTGAATTGATCAACCTTTTCTCCTTCTGATGATAGTAGTAGTACCCTGTTTGGAAAAGGTAGTCTTCCAATTCAAAAGGCTCTTGCTCTTCTTGAAGTAGTTCAGATAAAGAAGCGGCTTGTTTATCGTGTCAAGGTTGAACTTGAATGATCCATCAAGAATTTAGTTACAGTTCGGTTTCCAATAGGACAATGATACTCTTCCCTTCCGCAAATAAGATGGAGAAAATCTCAATCTCTTCCTTTTTAAAAAGTGTTTTTTCACCTTTTGTCTTTTTCCTGGGTTGGTTTTGTTTATAGCAATGAGCAAACTGCAAAAGTTTGGCTGATGGTTTTGGCAGGGTTGCTTGAATGAGATACTGATGTAAAGAGTTAAGAGGTTGGATATTTAAATACAGCAATACATAGAAGCCGCTGCGTTGGGAACTTTTTATTTATTGATATAGCTGAAGTAGTAGTATTTGACAGTTCTTTCTTCTGGGCAGATTAAAGAACAGAGAAAGCATAGAAGAAGATAGTTGGGATGGTGAGTGAGGAGAGAATGAATCCGTGGGTCATATAGACGTTACCTGCTACTGAAGCAGTATTTGCATTTTCTTTCGTAAGTTCGGATGACTCACGATTAGCCGTACGTACGTTTACTGATATCCTTTGAACCTGACCTTTCTTTTCCTCCTCGAGGTTTGTTATTCAATCATATAATTTTGGACTCTTCTGATCTCTCCGTTATAGTGACGTCTCGTCTCCCATCTGTCTTGTTCAGGAAGTACATATATACAGCATAGATAGTTGGGTACATTTGTTTATTCATTCATCAAATATGGTCCCCCAAGTGTTTTTACTTCTTTTTTTTTCCTTTCCTGTAACAAGAACCCTTGCATATCTTTACCTGCATAGTAGTTAGCAATAGAATAGCCGGCAAAACGAGATACCGCTTTACTGGAGTTGGAAAAACTTAAATACAAAAGACTACTGCACTACTGCATAACTGACTCCACGTCTAACTCCTAAATATCTGGCACGACTCAATTTTAATTCCTTAAACTGCCAACTAATTTGACCCACTCCTTACGTAATTGACTTAAATAAAATAGCAACAGACTCAACAATAGACCCAACTTACCGACATAAATGCATATATAAAATGCTAACAAATCCTCCCCTTAAACTCAACCGATTAGGTTGGAGTTTAACCACTAGCAACCTCTAGCCTTTGACAGCAGGCTCTTCAGTCACACCTAGCTGACTTCTTAGATTCTCAAACACATCAAGTTTCACTGCTTTCGTCATGATATCTGCAATCTGATATTTTGTGCCACAGTACTCTAACTTGATTACTCCTTCTTTGACCAAATCTCTGAGGAAGTGAAATCGCACGTCAATGTGCTTACTCCTACCGTGAAGCACTGGATTTTTTGATAGCTTAATTGCAGAACTATTGTCACAAAAAATTGTTGTACTTTTTTTAACATTCTCACACCACCCTATCTGTTCAAGGATGCTTCTCAACCAGATACACTGTGCAGCACAATAGGAAGCTGCCACATACTCTGCTTCGGTTGTCGACAGAGTCACAATGGGTTGTTTCTTAGAGCCCCACGACACTGCTCCACCAGCTAAGAAGAATGCGTACCCGCTCGTGCTTCTTCTGTCATCTTTATCCATTGCGTAATCGCTATCAGTGTATCCAACAAGAATTTCTTGCTGCCCACCCTTTTGGTACCAGATACCAAAATTCATAGTTCCCTTTAAATACCTTAAAACCCTTTTAGCAGCCTGCAAATGTATCCTTGTTGGTCTTGACATGTATCGGCTCAGCAAGCACACCACATACATGATATCTGGCCTTGTAGCTGTAAGATACAACAAGCTCCCTATTAACTGTTTGTACTGAGTTTCATCCACCAAGACTCCATCGCCTTCAATTGTGAGAGCAGTTCCCGGAACAATAGGATTCCTTACATGATTGCTGTCCAGAAGACTAAACCTTTCAAGAAGCTCCTTGGTGTATTTTTTTTGGCAAATAAATACACCATCTTTTCCTTGATTGACTTCCACTCCGAGAAAAAACTTCATTTTTCCGAGGTCAGTCATTTCAAAAAAGGACTGCATTGTAGACTTGAATTCTCGCATCAGATGCTCACTGCTACTGGTATACATCAAGTCGTCTACATATAGACTGACCAACAAAAAATCACTTCCTTGTTTTTTGACAAACAAGGTGTGCTCATTGGGACATCTCTGAAAGCCAGTTTCAGCAAAGAAGACTTCGATCTTACTGTACCAGGCACGTGGCGCCTGCTTTAAGCCATACAATGCCTTCTTCAACTTATATACTTTGCTTTCCTCCCCTCTAACCACAAAACCCGGTGGTTGAACAACAAAGACTTCTTCGGTGAGCTCTCCATGTAAAAAGGCGCTTTTTACATCTAACTGAAATACAGGCCAGCCTTTGTGTGCAGCAAGAGCTATCAAAGTTCGGATGGTGTCCCAGCGAGCGACCGGTGCAAAGACTTCATTATAGTCTACTCCATGTTGTTGTGCATATCCTTTTACCACCAATCTTGCCTTGTGCTTGTCTACTTCCCCTTTCTCATTTAATTTGGTTTTATAAATCCATTTAACACCAATTGGTGTTGCTCCTGGAGGCAAGTGTGTCAACTCCCATGTGTCATTTTTATGAATGGCGAGTATCTCTGACTCCATGGCTTTCTTCCACTTTCCTTCCTTTACTGCTTCTTCAAAATTTGTTGGATCTTCACCATGAATATAAAGAGCAAATTGATCCTCAGTCTCCACCATTACATTGCCCATCAAGTAGCTGTTGTGCCAAGTCGGTTTGTTTCTGGTTCTGGTGCCCAACTCTGTGTTCAGATGTTCATTACTGTCCGCATCATTCTGCTCATCTATCACTTCAGGATCAGCACTTGCGCTTGGTTCGGTTGTGTCATTGACAACTTCAGACTCTCTTTGATCACCCGATGACACCACTCTTTGTTCAATTTCAACTTCATCTTCAGAGTCTTCAAAAATATCATTGCTGCCCTTCCATTCTAACTCAGTCACATCAGCTGTATTCTCAGTTTCCTGCAGCCAGCCTTCTGTCTCATCGAATTGCACATCCCTGCTAACCATCACCTTCTTGGTAATCGGATTATAGACCTTGTAGGCCTTTGATTCCCTAGAAATGCCAAGAAAGTACCCTTTGCAGCCCTTAGCATCTAATTTCTTCCTTTGATTGTTAGACACATGAACATAACAAGCACACCCAAAAACCTTGAAATGGCCTACATCAGGCTGGTAGCCACACCAAAGCTCTTGGGGTGTTTTCTCCTTATTAATTCTTGTAGGACTCCTATTCAACACGTGAGTGGCCCAAGTCACTGCTTCAGGCCAGAAACGGCTAGGCACCTTTGTATCTTCCATCATGCACCTGACCATGTTTAAAATAGTCCTATTCCTCCTTTCTGCAACCCCATTCTGCTGGGGACTAAAGGCTGCTGTAAGTTGTCTTCGAATACCAGCTTCATCACAAAATTCCTTGAACTCAGTTGACAAGAATTCCCCACCTCTATCAGTTCTTAAACTCACAATAACAGAACCTGATTCTTTCTCAACAAGAGCTTTGAATTTTTTAAACTCCATAAATGCTTCAGACTTCGCATCCAGAAAGAAAACCCAAAGCTTCCTACTGAAATCATCAATTAGAGTGAATAGGTACTTCTTACCACTGTTGGAACTGGGAGTGATTGGACCACACAAATCGGCATGCACTAACTGTAGTTTCTCCGAGGCTTGCCATGTGCTTTGTTTAGGAAATGACCTTCGGTGTTGCTTCCCAATAAGACACGTTCCACAGACCTTAGTCATGTTTTCACTCCTTAATTGCGGTAAGCCTTTGACCATCTTGGCTTTTTGCAGCTTCAAGAGACCATGATGGTGTAAGTGGCCAAACCTTCTATGCCACAAATCCACTTCTTCGTGACCTGAGCTGGCTGTTTGGTAGCACTGTGCTACTATCTCTAATGGCATGATCGGTTTGGCTGCCTCCAAGACAAACATCCGGTTTGTACTCATTTGCGTCTGATGGAGGAGTCCCTTCTCATCATGAAAAATCTTGCAAGCGCCTTGCTTGATGAGAAAAGATAATCCCTTTTCCTGCATCTGCCCAATGCTTAACAAATTGTTTTGCAATCCTGGAACAAAATACACATCCTGCACAAGCAAAGGTTTCTGACCAACAATCAACCTCACACAGCCCTTACCCACAACTTGCAGCTTCGTTCCATTCCCCAGCTTGATATTGGTGTTATATGACCTGTCCAAATTGACAAACCATTCCTTGTCCCCGCTCATGTGATTGCTACAGCCGGAGTCCAAGTACCACCAAGTATCACTTTCGCCAACAGAGTCCTGAACAGCCATCAAGGACTTTGACTCGACATGAGTAAAAAGAAGCATTTCCTCTTCAGCCCCAGCATAATTGGCTTCCTGTGACCATTCAGGGCACTCATTTCTGTAATGTCCCAACTTATGGCAGTGGTAGCATTCCACTGTTTCTCTATTCCATGATCTTCCACGTCCTCTCCCTCGCCTTGTAGAGTACCCACGTCCTCTGCCCCTTCCTCTAGGAGCATCAACTCCAACGCTCAAGGCTTGATCATCGACAACCACTTTCTTAAACTTCTGCTCATGAACTAGCAGAGATGATTGCAATTGATCAACCGTCAACGAGTCAATGTCATTTGACTCCTCAATTGAACATACAACATAATTGTATTTTTCGGACAACGTTCGTAGGATCTTCTCAACAATTTTGACATCATTGATGTCTTCTCCACAGTTCTTCATTGCATTCGTGACTACCATCACTCGACCAAAGTAATCATTAATGGACTCTCCTCCCCTCATCTCAAGCACCTCAAACTCCCTTCTGAGTGCTTGAAGTTGAGCTCTTTTGACTCGTGCACTTCCCTGGTACTTAGTCTTCATTGAGTCCCACAGATCCTTGGCCGTTGCCTTCTTGGTGATTGTCTTGAGGATGCTCTTGTCGATGCTGCTGAACAGATAATTTTTTGCTTTGAAATCTTTCAACCTCAAAGCCTCCAACACCTTGATCTGTTCAGCCGTCTGAACTACCCCTTCTCCTGGTTCTTCGAAGCCATCCTGCACCACCGCCCAATATTCTTTGGATCTGAGCAAATTCTCCATCAATAAATTCCAGTGGTCGTAGTCACCGTCGAACTTAGGGATACAAGCCCTGGCAAACTCGGTATCTCCCATGGCAGTTATCTCTCACCTCCGTTTGCAATAGAACTTCAGAAAACACCCACACTTGTGTTTCACTCTCCAAAATGAAGATTCTCACCGATCACTCTTATTTTCCCCTGTGATATGAATCGATCTCAATTTTGCTTTTGGCTCTGATACCACTATGTTGAATCAAAGCAATAGAATAGCCGGCAAAACGAGATACCGCTTTACTGGAGTTGGAAAAACTTAAATACAAAAGACTACTGCACTACTGCATAACTGACTCCACGTCTAACTCCTAAATATCTGGCACGACTCAATTTTTAATTCCTTAAACTGCCAACTAATTTGACCCACTCCTTACGTAATTGACTTAAATAAAATAGCAACAGACTCAACAATAGACCCAACTTACCGACATAAATGCATATATAAAATGCTAACAGTTAGATATCAACAATTTCAGTCTCATAATTTTCCATTAAGCTTGGTTAAAACCAAGAGAAGAAATTGCCATGGATAACCCAGAGTTGTCCACGGAGAATAGGTCAGATAATGACTTTCAGCTTGCCACTTTCCAATTCCCAATGTGTGATTATATTGAATTGGCTCCACAGCCGCATAATGTCCTCGGAATGTCGGGGACAATAGATAGCTTACTTTATGTATACAAAAAGGAAAAGGAGCAGTTGGGGGAGGGGCCGGGGTGTCTTATAAGAGGAAAAGCAAGAGTAGGAGTTTGCTTTGAGTAACAAAATATGATGAGGAAAGAGCACTAAACTTACACTTTTGCATTCTTTTTTCCAACTAGCCAGTAGCTATAGGTGATTGTGCCCAGGATTATACAAACCACATGCGTGGGGCTCCTTATAGTGGTCTTAGATCGTCACTCAAGTCTCAACTCTAGTTGCCTCAAATATAATCAAGGGAAGTAGAAACTGTCGGTAAAACATCAAGGATTTATGACATTGGAATTTGAATGTTTAAGGGAAGGGTACATATCCAACCTACCTGAGTGCTTCTCGACTCCAAAACTGAGTTTGCATACAAATAAACGCACAACGCAATCATGAGAAGAGCGTAGCTTCAACTGATATGCTTCACGATCACTGACGACTCATCTCATAATGTTGTCTTTCTCTCTTTATAAAACCCTGCACTCTCTCATCATCGCCTCTTCTTCAGGTCCAACCGTTCTTTTACCGTTGGGTCTCCAAACAGGCTCCCTATCCAGCTCCTACCACCATTTCACCAAGAGAAAAGGATAAAATTCCGTTCAGTAGGTGATGTGCCTGTGTAGTCCAAATATCTAACCCATACGAACGGAACAGTCAACTTGGTCAGAATCAGCGTTGATTGGATAAAATAACAATAATGATTTTTAAAACAATTAAATTCTTCAAGTAAATACAGGAGAAGACAAATTACTTATAATGATTATAGAGGTAACATTAGTTTCAGGCCATATAGAGAAAAGAACTGGTGCAGAAACTCATTTGAATTAACTATACTAATTCCTCTGGGTCGGCAATGTGAAGAACCAGGAAGATATTCAAACTCAGACCCCATAGGCTAGCTTCCTACATTTGGAAGCTTCGAATGATAATTCTTTTTGTAATGTAGAGTCTTAGAGTATCACAATAGAGTGGAATCCACTCCAAAAATTTATAAAAGAAAAAGATAAAATATGAGAAGAGAAGTTGAGTGTGAAGCTCTCAGCTGAGAACACAAAAAATAGGCATCTTAGCATAAGAAGAGAGAATGTGAGAAAAGAATTAAAATAGTATTATTTTGAGGGTGTAATCCACACTTTGTTGTCGTGGATGCACTTATGTTTTCCCTATATGGCTGTGTTCGCCGTTCGCATAAATGTGGTAGTTTAGGGGTGGTCCCCACGTGGGTCCTACGTTCTACCCCAATAATATACTGCCACATATAAAACAACCACAAAACAGCGAGACCAAAACAACCATAAAACAACCATACCGAACGCAGCCTATATGTTTATGATATTAGAAGGGAGGCTAGCTAGTCCAAATTCAACACTACTGATCGTACGAGGAATAGTGTTATGTTTATGACATCAGAAATGTAATAGGCACGGAAGTTGGCTTCGGGCACACCCATTTTTTGAATCGCATTTTCTACCTGTTGATATTATTATAGAAAAGCATATGTATGCGTGGGTTACAATTCCTCGTAAAGACCAACTAATTTCCATGTCGCAGGAAGCGCCAGATAGAGTTAAGCATGCCTCATCTGTGCTGGCGGGCTGCTCAATTCATCAATTTTAGCCTAGCCGTACTTCCAATACGAACAAAAAGCTTAATGAAACGGTGGATTTTAGCCGTCATCCCTATGACCAAGCATCGGCAGATGCAATACTTTATTCTATTCCTACCGTATAATCGACTCTCATACATATCAATAAGTACGTTACTACTAGTTAATGAACTTGATAAGTATCTTGCGTCACAAAGTTCAAATCAAACCAAGAGAATTGCGATAGAATAGCTACATAGTAAAGCTAATGATTTCATACCCATATAACATCTTTTTTAAAAAAAAGGTTGTACACAAATTATACATCAAAACTAGCAGAACTGTATCCTGTGGGCTATACGACACCTGAGTGTCTAAAAAAACATAACACACACGTAAAGACCTGTTCTTTGCACAGAAGTGAACCAGTGCAAAACCAATTAAGGTCTCCTTGTATCCCAAGCAAAAGTATATAGAGAGAAAGAAAAACAAACTGGCAATATATCAGCTTGACACACATACCTCGGCAAGAAAAGATGCCACAAGATACCATCCTCCTGTGACTATAGGGTTGCTCAAACTGCAGTTTCATCCAATACAACCACCATGCAGACAAACGCATCCCATACTTCAAGAATTCAGATTTTTTGTCCTGTCTTTTCAGAACATCCTTGTCATACAGTTGAATCAATCAACTGATACAGCCTACTTGAGAATAAAAAATGTCATCCCTGCGTACAATACATCTACTGAGACTTCTTCTCTTTCATCTCCTATAAGCACTATGATGGAATCCAAGGATATGGTTGAAGTCCCATCTGAAATAGTGAAGATTCTAGTAGGCTCCGTTCAGTCTTGACATAAACGTGGCATATTTGATGACATAAATATAGCATAAAAGGGTGGTTCCCGCGTGGGTCCTGCTCTCTCCTCCCATAACATACTGCCACATATAAAAAAGACAGACCAAAACAGCTGCAAAATAAACATGCCGAACAGAGCCTATGAATTGTAATAAAAAACACTCTTATTTATTAAAGAATGTTGACCAACTCAACAGGACCAGGTGACGGTTTATGAGTACAAACACCTCATGAGGCAAATTTGCAAGCATTTGTTTCGAACCAATAGCTACCACAGGGATTGCCAAAGCAAAATGGTTTTCGTATTTTTTTCAAATAGGGAAAATTCACAATATACCCCTGTTTTCTTTCGTAATTCACAATATACCCCTGTGATTTTCGTAATTCAACTTTAAACGTGCTTAAATATTGTCCAAAATTGATGAAACTTTACATAGACGATGCTAAAGTGTTATATTTTGGTCCAATATCAAATTTGAAGTTTTTTATGCTCACATGTGACCTGTGGGGCCCAATGAATATGTGACTGTTCATTGGGTCCCACAGGTCACATGTGAGCTTAAAAAACTTCAAATTTGATATTGGACCAAAATATAACACTTTAGCATCGTCCATGTAAAGTTTCTTCAATTTTGGACAACATTTAAACACGTTTAAAGTTGAATTACTAAATTCACAGGGGTATATTGTGAATTACGAAAGAAAACAAGGGTATCTCGTCAATTTTCCCTTTCAAATAATAACGAAATCGTTTTTTGTATCTAAGCCAGAGGCAGGGTCATTCGGATGATTCTGGGAACTGATTTCCACATAAACATAAAAGAATTACTCAAGTATAAAAGCACTTCAGACCAAACGAGTGGGGGCAGTGTGAAACCAGCATTGTGACACTTCATTCTAGTAAAATGCATACAGGCACAGATATCTTAATGACTTCTAACATTTACCTCAACTAACATCAAAGATGCAAGCAGATCCTTGATAGATGTAAGAACCAGTGCGCAGAATTGTTTACCATTAGGTTCCCTTCTCAACTACTTGAATATTCAATACCAAGGCTGCCGCATAAACTTTAGAGTGCGTATTTCTATCTGAACCCCTGCTTCAACAAAATTTGCATTCTGCTGACAATGAATAGTATGAAGCAGTGTGTCTGCAGCTGAAGCTTCTGTTTGCTAATAAACTTCCCACTCCAGGTGACAATAGTTCCAGATTTTGGTAAGTTATAACTTACAAGATCCCCACCATGATCAAGGAAAGGCGGTCATTAAAGCACCACGCTCAGTAATTATCAGCCAGGCATTTTCTGAAGCATGTAATAGACAGCTGTGATCTTGTTGGAGAATCAGTCACAAATGGTCAATCTTTTCTGGTAGTAAGGCCCCAGAGAGGCAGCCTCTACTCTGCAGTATCTTATGGAGCTTAGAGATCTTCTCTAAATTTCCACATCGAATGTAATCTTGTACCAATGCCCGATACCTCATGAGGTTAGGATCAACACCTGCAATAATCATCTGATCCAGGATCTCGAGCGATTTTTTTATTTCGCCTTGCTTGCAAAGGCCACCAAGTAAGGTGGAATAAGTGACAATAGAAGGTGAAATTCCTACCGCTATCATTTTATCTTTCAGTTTAGTGGCTTCCCATATACTACCGGTTTTGCAATACCCATTGATTAAGGTATCGTAAGTCACAAGGTTAGGACGTAGCCCCTTAGATGAGAGCTTATAGAAAAGCCTCATTGCTCGGTCCAAATTCCCAGATTTACACAAGCCCTTGATAAGAGCATTATAAGTAGCTATATCTGGCACTAGACCCTTCTCCTGCATTTCATCTCTTAACATGAAAGCCTCATTTATTTCACCAGCAACTGCAAATCCATGGATCATAGTGCAGTAGGTAAAATTATCGGGAACAAATCCCTGCATCAACAAATCAGAAATAATCCTCCTCGCCTCAGACACTTTTCCAGATACACAAAGCCCAAATATTACTATATTGTAGACAATATTGTTGGGTACAAGCAAACGTTTAGCTCCTTCATCCATGGAAGATATGATATTCTGAAAAGTCAGGTGCTTCTTACGAGGATCATTAAAGAGAGTACAGTCAGATAACATACTTAGATCAACCATTTCCTGCAAAAGAGTATTTGCCTCATCAATTCTACCAACCCTATACAGCCCACTGACCATTGAGCAGCAAATCACCATGTTGGGCGCCAAACCCTTCTCCGCCATTTCACGAAGTGCAGCAAATGCTTTATCCAGCATTCCTTCCTTGCACCAACCAGAAATCAGAGAACCGTAGGTAATAGTGTTTGGACTTAAACCCCCAAAGTGCATCTCAGCAAGAAGACATAGCACTTCAGCTGATTTCCCACACTTAAAAAGCCCATCAATAAGAGAATTAAACAGTTCAATGGATGGAGGTATCCCATGTTTTTCCATTGAGGTTTTAAATCTAAAAGCCTTGTCAACAAGTCCAAACTTACAGTAGCTGTTGATCAGGGTTCTATATGTTATATCATCAGGATTATAGCCAAGCTCAATCATTTTATCAAAGACCACCTCCATTTCAAACATCTTCCCCATTTTACACAGTCCGTTTAACATAATATTGAATGAAATCCTACAAGCAACTCCCTTCACTGTCATTTCATTCCACAATTTCAATGCCTCATCCAGATTCTTCATCTTGAACAGCCCATCTAGAAAGGTACAGAAACTTACCTCATTCAAGACTACTCTTTTTAACATCAAATCCCAAAAGCACAAAGCATCACCAAAAGCTCCTTCGTGGAACAAACATTTCAGAAGTGTGTTATAAGTGACAATGTTGAGCTCAATCCCCTTCCCTATCAACTCATCAAAAAGCCTGAAAGCCTTGTTTATGTGGCCCTGTTTACAATATCCATCTATTAGGATATTGAAGCTATATAAATCAGGATTAAGATCCCATTCCATCATGCGAGCAACAACTGACTCTGCTTCATGGAACCGGTCAACTTTACAAAGTCCATTGATCAAGGAGTTAGAAGTAATCAAATTCATCTTGAAGCCTGCTCTGACCATCTTATCCTGAATCTTAAAAGCGTCATCCATTCTGCCAACATTACAGTACCCATCTAGCAAGGCTCCATATGTCTTCACATCTGCGGCTACCGAGTTCGATTCCATTTCATGGAACACTTTTTCAGCTTCATTCATCTTTCCTAAATTGCAATAACCCTTGATCAGGAGGGTGTAAGTAACCACATTCATAGGTTGTCCTCTGACACACATCACCTTTGTCACTTGTTTAGCTCCCGCCAAATCACCTAAACTAACATACCCATCAACCAAACTATTGTATGTTCTTGAATTAAACTCAGCTCCCTGACCCTCCCATCTTTTGATATACTCATGTGCTTTAACAACATTTCCATCCTTACTATATGCATTAACAACTATTGAATGTGTAAACACATCTGGCTTGATCCCAATTTCAATCATCCTATCATATACGTGAAGAGCGGCTTGATATTCACCTTCCTTGACTAAATTGCTCAGGAGAGAATTGCACGACCTTAAACTGGGAACACAACCAAACGAGCCCATATTATCGAACACGTAGAGGGCATCTTTTAACAATCTCCTCTCAGCATACACTTTCATAATCATGTCGAATACAATGGGTGAAAACTTATATTCTTTGTACACGCGCACCAATTCATCCCAAATAATCTGAAATGAACATTTTCTATCGGCCAGACAGACATCCACCAGCTCGTTCAAACAGACTCTGGTTTCATCGTGCATGCGAGCTCTGGATAAGATGTGAACGATATTACAGTAAGCTTTAGCACCCGGTCTATAACGCTGCTGTTTCTGAGCCTGCCGAAAGAACCCAAGACAGGCCTCGGGGTCTGAGCGGAGTTTACTAAGCACTTCGTCGACGATCTCATCAGAGAACTCGGACAAGAGCTTTGGGATAGAACCGAAGCGATGCAGGACAGAGATACGACAGATGCGAGAGACCAGTTGGGACCGGTGGAGTTTAAACTCTTCTCTAGGAGACCAATGAAAGAGGCGGCGACAGCGGCAGGGAGATATAGTGAGTAGATACGCTAGCTTGGAGTCAACAATTAGCGGACAAATCCGCCAAAAATAGTTCATTGAGAATATCTACTGATTTCGCTTGGAACAGGAATAGCCGGCGGTAGACTCAAATCCGACGGTTTGGGTTGGTCGTGGGAGCTCTCGAGTAGACTTTGGCGCCGGAAGCCCATTCCACGATCGTTTGCTATGTCGCACCGAAATGGTTCACAAAATTTTCCGCCGATACGGTGGGCGGACCCAGGATTTTAAGCTAGGGTCCATTATCTTAGAGAGCGGAGATATATATATATATATATACATCAAACTAATATTTTTTGAGAAATTTCATTATATATCATTCAGTTTTTCTTAATTCACAATATAACATTATGTTTTCAAAATTACACAGTATAATACTAAATTTTTACTTATTTCATCAGATAACATTCTGTCTCATATTTGATTGAATGTTCTGTTAATATTCCAAGAAAATGACTAAACTATCCCTATTATTAATTAACAACTTGAAAGTGATTTGTCATACTCATAAATTTCATAAGACACCACTTTTGTTTAACTATTTATATGGGTAGTTTGATCTTTTTTCTAGGGATATTAATGGAACATTTAACAAAATATGAGACTGAGTGTTATCTGGTGAAATAAGTAAAAATTTAGTGTTATCCTATATAATTTTAAAAACACGGTGTTATATCGTGAATTAAACAAAAACTTAGTGGGTGAAAATTCCCTTTTTTTTTTACAATTGTCCTCTACAGGTCTTCATTACTTGAAAATGGTACATAATCATCTCATTACTAATTGTCTCAAAAACATCTTTTTCCATATAAGTAACTAGACAATCATTAAGCAAATCATCTTCCATCTTGTTGCGCAGATCGGTCTTGGTAATCTTCGTCGCAAAAAACACTATTTCAACTGCTGTTGTAGCAACTGGTAGAATTAGTGCAAGTCTCAAGAACACTAGAGAAAAGTTCAGATGTTGTTTTGTTTCAATCAGCTTCCTTGTGAGATCACTAATTCCTTTCAGATTAGAAAATCTTGGATCATGATGCATATTTGCAATAAAATTATCAAGCTGATGACTAAGTTCATGGAGCTTACTTTCACAACCAAAGTCATCTGGATATAAATGTGCCATGGCCAACAACTTAGTCTTGTCAAAGTGAGAAAATGAGTCAGCTGGAATCAAACAAGCTAAGCCGAGTAGTAATTCTATATTTACTTCACTGAAACGATAGTTGAGCTCTTGAATCTGTATATCAACAATTGCACATAAGATACTCACACGATAGTAATGCTCATTCGTCACATCATTAACTCTACGTCGCAAGTTGGATCCTCCACGATAGTGCATAGCATCCATATCGAGTGTAAGAATATTTTGTTTCACACAAAAGAAGTAACCTTTAAAATAAGATCTTCCCAACCATTATCCCACATTGCTTGCAACTGGCTCTTAGCTGTAGCAAGTAGATAAATAGCATTAACAATATCTTGCTCTCTTTTCTGCAAAGCCATATTCGACTGATCTGTGATTGCTAACACCTTCTTCATTAAATGTAGCATAAAAACAAATCCAAGCGATTGCAATAAATCCAATATTCCATGGGCCTTTTGTCGATCATTTCCATCTGAACTTTTCATTGCAATATCATCAATAACCTCAATCAAAGATAGAAAAGTAATAATCAGATTTTGTAGAGATCTGAAATGAGAACTCCAACGAGTATCACCAGGCCTGTTAAGCCCTAGTTTTTTATTCAAACCCCGACCAGTTTCAAGTTCACCCAAACGAATAGCTTCTTCTCTTATTGTTGCCTATTCAGCTCAAAAAGCATCTCTATTCTTGAAGGATGTGCCAAGCGCATTAAAAACAAAACTAACGACATCAAAAAGCCATGCAGCATATTCTTGATTCTTCGCAAGGGCTACAAGGGTTAGTTGAAGTTGATGGGCAAAACAATGAATGCTATGTGTAGACCTAAAGTCACTCATTATTAGAGTCCTTAATCCATTCAAATTTCCATGCATATTACTGGCATCATTGTAACATTGACCACGCATATTATAAGGGCTAAGAGAATGTTGAGCTATCAATGAATAAACTGTCTCTTTTAAAGCTATTACACTTGTCTCACCAACATGAACAACTCCAATTAGCCTCTCCATCACAAATCCTCTTTTGTCAACATACCTCACAACAAGAGCCATTTGTTTCCTATGAGACACATCCCGAGATTCATCAACTAAGATTGCAAAGTAATCATCTCCAATGTCCTCTATGATAGCCTTGGTTGTTTCATTAGCACATGCCTTCACAATATCTCTCTGAATCTTTGGAGAAGTTAATTGTAGATTGTTGGGAGCACTTTTCAAAGCAACATCTCCTACTGATTCAACACGATCAGCATACCAATCAAGCACAACCAAAAAATTGCCCTTTCTGAAAGAAGACTCACTTTCATCATGACCTCGAAAAGGAAAACCACATGTCAAAAGCAATCTTGCAACATCAATTGATGCAATCAAACGAGTTCTATAATCTGTCTGAGCCTGCTTTGTTTGCTTTATCAAAGCTGGCTGGATGGATTGCTTCTGATTTAATAAAGCAACACTGAAATATCCCAAATATTAATTGCCCTAATTTATAATAAATTAATTAGATGAAGATGATTAACGAAAGGTTCAATATCTTAATATGTAAAAAATAACACTAGAATATAAGTGATCTTGAGGGGTTAAAAAAAGTTTATTTAAGTGTAACTGTACATTTTTGTGTAAAAGCATGTATGGATTTAAAAAGAGAATTGTTAAACACCTTAAATAGAGAAACTAAATATCAACAATGATATTATATAATGTACATAATGTATAGTGTACAAAGAAGTGCATAAACTAATAACAAGGACATTATTAAAATGGTATGAAAATAGTGATCATTAATTTAAAAAGATTTATTAAGTAAGTCTTATTATGGATCATGTAATAAACATATGATCATTTTATATGGTTTACTAAACCCCATTATAGGAATATATATATATCCTTATAATTCAAAATGGTATGCTAGGATTCATTACATATATAAACAAATTTCTTTACGATTAGAGGAGTTTATTTAAATTGTAATGGAGTATTTGTATAATATTTATAAGGTTCTATAAGAGCAGTATTAAACCCTAAACCAATCTAAATAATCCTAAAGTAAAATATGAAATCATATAAGGTTTAATTGATTGAAGTATACTATATGGAATATAGTAATAGTATATTAAAGAATATACTAAAATAAAACAATAGTTAATTGATTTGGCTATACTATAAAAAATATCCTTAGATTTAGGAGTATATCTAAAGAATAAATTAAAAAAAAATGGAGGTAACATGTAATATACAAATTTCATAAAATTATAACAAGATTAATATGTTAGTGGAGAGGGATTTAATAAAGATAAGAGCTAATTGATTTAATTATGTTGTAAAATAAAGTATATTTAAAGGAGGTGTTAAATAATGCAAATAACTATACAAGTATTTATATATAATGTTACATGAATTAATATTTGAAATTAATGAGTTAGTCATTTCTAGACTAATTAACCTTACTTAAATATCAACCACTACTGCAAAAATCCTACGCCTCTATTTAATTTTGCTTTTCCTTCATTCCTTTCATTCCAGTCTAGACCGACATGCTTTACGAATCTATTTCATTATTTTCTTTCATCTTTTTCACTCCAGCTTAAGAAACATACATACTCACGCCTCCTTCTTCCCCCTCATTCTCGGTTTCTTGTGACCCTAACTGGAATAAGGAACAGATCTGCTTGCTGCTGTAACACCTAATCTCCAAAATAAAACAAAGATCGTCGCCCTAAGTCCATCTTGTACATTAACAACGCAGCGGAAAAGTTCTACTAAATTGGTGTTACCGCCGTTAGTCACCCACGTGACCAACTAGGCATATTCTCTTATAAGTCACGGTCTGACTAACCG
This sequence comes from Limonium bicolor, assembly GCA_023374045.1. NCBI lineage: Eukaryota > Viridiplantae > Streptophyta > Magnoliopsida > Caryophyllales > Plumbaginaceae > Limonium > Limonium bicolor. Next base: position 123,939,036 of record CM041779.1, read on the forward strand.
GATAATTACTCGAGCATCTATACATTACAATCCATAAACCACAACTTATACCGAGTATCTCATATCCTAATACATCATACTAACATCTCATCAATATACTAAACGAGTGTTGTAACACCCCTACAACGCTCCTAACAATTACCGAAATCGCAGCGGAAATAACCAACCAAACAATAACTAAACGCTTTGGTGTTACAATGCCGTTAACCACCCACGTGGTTAACTAGGCAGAATAAATACAAGTGTATCGGTCTGATGATCAGACTCCCGAGCATAGAATCTAACATCCATATATAAACATAACCAACCATACCGAGTATTTAATTTACATCACACCTACCAACCGAAAACATCACCACTGTTTAACAAACGGTACCAAAATGTAATGCCACGAGCACAGGCGCATCCCGGGCTCAACATCCAAAACAACCAAAAGTGCATCAACAACCTAGGACCTAGAGCCACTCTGCTTCTTCGATCCTCATCCTGGGATAAAAATATGGAGCCCCCGAGGGGGTCAGCAACCTTTGCTGGTATGGCTAACGCGCAGCCCATCGGCTACCGGGATACGCGCAACCAATTGTCATAATAACATGGCATTCATTTTAGAACATCCAACATATATATGTATATACCATAGCATAGCAAGGGAAATTGCATAGCATCATAACAATACATAACACCATAAAATCGGTCCTCACAAGGAACCTTCCACCATAGTTAGTATACCATGTGAGCCTAGAGATTTTTACCAATCCCATGTTAAGCTCGTTACCAACCTCGTTACCGTCCAGTTATATAGAACGGTTAACTTATACCCAAGGTGTGTCGGATATAGTAATCCCAAGCACACCGAAATAACATACGTATGCCCCTATGGCCCGACGTGAGTCATAACTAGCTTTGGATAAGCTAAGGGAAGGTAGAAACCAAATTGGAATACCACCTATACATACACCAAGAGAGCCGAACCGGATATGATATCGACTCCCGTCCATCACACGCGTGGCCGGAACAACCGGACTCCTCACTCCCCCGATTAGCACTTGTTAGTGATCACACAATGTTTTGTTAAGTCACATACAAGCAAATATTCAGGTCTTGTTAGACAACCAAGGGAAAGGAGTCACAACACTACAACATCATAATGTATAACAACTGTAAACTCTTTTCATGCCTTAATCTTATAAGGTCGTAACACATAGAAAACAAACAACATCCAAGCCGGTGTAAACCGGTAGACAACAGACTGCAAGAAAACCATACCTTGGTCCTTGCCTCGTTTCGTTCCCACCTTGAGAGAATCCTATACACATTAGTAACGTCGGTTAATTATTTATTTAACTTCACACTTACTAAGTATTTAACATGATTGTATGACATGTTTTAATGTCTATCTTACCCTAGGTTACCTTCATTATACACCCTAGGGTTAACTACACTAGTCACATTCTTTTCTGTTTTTTTTTTTACAAGTTTAGGTCCGACCGACCTTGCCGACCGAACTTGTCCAAGTTCGGTCGATTCCAGAACACATTTCCGTCAAAATTTTCTACTCCGACCGACCTTGTAGGTTCGGTCGCATGTTCGGTCTTTTCCCGAGAGTTTCTCCCCTTTGTAAATTTAGCCCGACCGAACTTACCAAGTCCGGTCCTATGTTCGGTCGGTTCCAGTAACTCAATCCGTACACAAAATACAAGCCCGACCGACCTTGCAAGTCCGGTCCCCAAGGTCGGTCTTTTCCAGAAGCCAATTCTCGCAGGGTAAACTGGGCTCGACCGAACTTGCAAGTTCGGTCTGCTCCAGACCCTTGTTTTTCCTTTTCACATTCAACTCCAAACTTCACTCCATATAACCTAGTACCCCCTAACCTCATTTGGGCATTTAAAACTCACCTTAAGACATCCTTAAACACTCATAAAACTCATTTTCTAATTCCTTAAACCTTTACTTATATCTTCACAAAATTCCTAACACTTACAATGTTTTCTCCTAGTTTTTCAAGTGGTGTTTCATACCTATGATAACTACTATCCCAAAAGCTTTCTCCTTATTTTAACATCATCTCCCAAGCATCATCTCTCACAACTAACTCCTTATATCATTCTTAAAATTCTTTTCCAAGTTCACACTTTCTCCTTATTTTACCAAAGTTTGCCTAAGTCTTTACCTAAGTCCAAAATGACTTTGGTACATACTAAAATCTCAAGATCATGCCTAAGTCATTATTACACTCTAGAGCACTTAAGACATTATACCTTCACTTGTAAAACACCTAGTCATTTCCTAACACCTCTAACTCACCAAACCTTATGTAAACACTTAGAACTTCTTGCTTCTTACCTAAATTTTGACATGGATTCCCCTAGAACATTACTAAGCCTAAACACTTTGTTTTCTCCATTAAACACACAAGAACATCTAGAATCACCAATAACACTCTCCCACACAAAACTTTACTCAATTCACACCACATTACAATATAAAGCATAATTTAAATTGCATGGCACTTAGGCCCTTAAAATGCATGGCTCTTAGGCCCTTAAAATGCATAACCCTTAAACACTGAATTTCCACAATATATTTGCCTTTGACCTGCAAATACACACAACACACATATGCCTTTTACTAGTCTCTTGAGAACACTTTACTAAGTCATTCACCATTTGCTCCTTAGGTAGTTTTAATAAGCATTTATAAGCTCATTTCTCCTAAGGCATTAAACCACATTTGGTTAGTAGATTTACCTCTTTTCCAAAACACTTCCTTCTTGTTTCCTTACAAAACCGTATGGTATTTTGATTCCTTGTCAAGTTCTAAACAATATACAAACACCATAATGAGTATTCAAGCTTTGAGCTTCATCTCATTGCAAACCCTAATTTACATTGTTTCAAAAACATTAATGTAATTGTTTTACCTTGATCTTTGAGGAGAGTTTGAATATATAACAAGAGAGGACTCCACCTAGTCCATGAAGAGTTGAAATGAAGCTAGAATAAAGTCACACAAAGAGCTATATCAATGTGTATTTTCGGTCAAGGTAAAAACATGGAGGAAACATGATTTTTCTTTGAGATTCCTTACCTAGAAGCAAAGGAGATCAACAATATGTCAAAATACAAGCTCAAGCTCCTTCAATGGTGGAACACCTTGGCACCGAAATGGGGCTCTTGGAGTTTTGAGAAGATAGGAGTGAAGAGCTTGATGAGAGGAAGAGATTGGTGGTCTTAGAATTTGATTTGGACAAGTGAGCTTGATTTAGCAAGTGGTCAAAGATGGAGTTTTCATGGTGGTAGTGGTATTACCGAGAGAGAACAGCAAGAAGAAAGGAAGAAGAAGGTTGAGACCGTGGGAAATGAAGGAAAGAAATGAGAATGAAGATAGAATTTGCTTTTAAGAGATATTTGTAGTAATAAAGTAAAAAGTAAGTTTAATTAGTTTTCTTTCCTTACTTATTATATCAACTAGAGAGTGGTGAGTCACCACACTTAGAAAACCGGCCCCCTATATTATAATGAGGGTATTTTCTTTGTTTGTCAATTTAATTACTTAATACAACATATGTTATAAACTAGCTTATAAAAATCACTATTCACCTAAACAAGGCACTTAGAAGTGAAATTTTTGATTTCCCATTAATATAGCCACCCAAATGTGATACTATATAGTACACATATATATTTAAGAGTAATGATGGACATTTAGCCACTCAAAACCCATTTACAAGACAATTTTTCAAAAATGTGCTTTAAGACTTCTTAAAGCACATTTTGTGTTTTAACTTGTTTTCAAGCTTGGTTTTCTTTGGTAATTGATTTAATATGTTCATTAGTATATATATAAGGTCTTGGTAAGTTCATTAGGTCTTACCCAAGCTTATTCCAAGCTTAGAGCACATTTTAGCTCTTATTGACTTTAAGGTACGTTTTGTGATTTCTTTTTGTTTAAATCTGTTTACTAATGTTTCTAAGACTCTTTTCAGTCTTAATAATTCATGTTTTAATGTTTAACCAACATACCAAGGTTTGGGGTATTTCAATCTACCCCCCTTAAAAGAACTTTGTCCCCAAAGTTCATACTTCCCACATATCTTACTATTAGAACACGGGGAACACTTATAAAAACAATACTTCCAAAACATCATTTCCAACACTACCATCATTCTTACACACAACGGACTCAAGGTCCAAACCACATAATACCATTCAGGCACACACGGTCTGTAACATAACATAGACAATGTATACATATACATGTCGTACACAACCATAACCGAAACGGCTCTACCCCCCTTAAAAGGGGTACGCCCCGTACCCTATACATATAACACTAAAAAGCAAACAATGACGGGTGCTTCGCCTTCATCTTTTCTTCCAGCTCCCAAGTGGCCTCCTCAACGTCCTGGTTAGACCAGAGGACCTTCACCAGTCTCACGGACTTATGGCGAGTGTCTCGAGTCTTAGTATCCAGAATCCGTACCGGAGTCTCCACTGATCGCATGGTTGGCTCTAAGGTTAGCCTTTCCGGCTGAAGCACATGAGACGGATGAGACATATACTTCTTCAACTGGGACACATGAAATACATCATGTACCTTGCCCAGTTCGGCGGGTAGATCAAGTCTATAAGCTACCGGGCCGATCCGCTCCGTCACAACATAAGGACCTACATACTTCGGGCTCAACTTGCCCTTCTGGCCAAAACGAAATACTCCCTTCATGGGGGATACCCTAAGAAATACCTGATCGCCTACGGCGAACTCCAGGTCACGTATGCGCACATCAGCGTACGACTTCTGTCTATCCTGAGCTGCTTTCATGTTAGCCCGGATCTGGCGAACTTCTGCCTGAACCTGTTCCAGATACTCTGGTCCTATAATGACCGTCTCACTCGACTCATCCCAGCATAATGGCGTGCGGCATGGTCTACCGTACAATGCCTGGAAGGGAGACATCTTGATCGAAGCATGGTAACTGTTGTTGTAACTAAACTCGATCAGATGCAACTTATCAATCCAGCTGGTCTGAAAATCAAGTGCACATGCACGTAACATATCCTCAAGTGTCTGGATGGTGCGCTCACTTTGACCATCTGTCTGTGGGTGAAACGCTGTGCTCAATTTCAGTTCAGTACCTAGTGCCTCTCGCGTAGACTTCCAATATCTGGATAGGAATCTGGTATCTCTGGCGGATACAATCGTTTTCGGAACCCCATGATGTCTTACAATCTCTCTATCGAAGAGCTCTGCAAGCTTAGCCACTTTCCAGGTGTCCTTCATCGGTATGAATCGAGCCACCTTGGTCAGTCGGTCTACCACAACCCAAATCATATTCAGACCTCCCCTTGTAGGCGGAAGCCCTACCACGAAGTCCATAGATATGTCATGGAACTTCCACTCCGGCACTGGCATTGGCTGCACCATACCACCAGGCCGTCGGTGCTCAAACTTGACCTTCTGACAAGTGAGACACCTCAATACATAGTCATTCACATCCTTTTTCATTCCAGTCCACCAAAAATATCTTTTCATACCTTTATACATCTTTGAAGCTCCGGGGTGAATCGAAGTAGTAGAACAATGGGATTCACTCAATATGCGCTCCTTCAACTCAGCGCTACTCCTGGGTATACACAGTCGGCCATTAAGCCTAATCAGGTCATCATCGTGGAGTCTGAAGTCGTACTTCTGACCCTCGAATGTGCCATCAATAAGCTTCTGTCTAATCTCCACCATATACCGATCCGTCATCTGAGCACTCCGCACCTCTTCAACCAAGCCAGTATGAGAGACTAGCGAATGGAGAGAGTGTGCTCGGCGACTCAATGCGTCAGCTACCACGTTTGCCTTACCCTCCTTGTACTGTAAATTGATGTCATAATCATTTAAGAATTCAACCCACCTTCTCTGCCTCATGTTCAACTCTTTCTGAGTGAACAAGTATTTCAAACTCTTGTGGTCGGAATAGATTGTCACGCTTACCCCATACAAATGATGTCGCCATATCTTCAGTGCGAAGACAATGGCCCCCAATTCTAAATCGTGTATATGGGTTTATAAGGATATTTATAACCCTTTGGTGAAATTTGGAGATTTTTAGAATAATACAAGAGTACTTATTAAGATATGTGTATAATATATGGTTTTTATGATATGGTAAAACTATATGTTATAAATAGGGCCAAATGGCAATTATAGAATAGCACAAGGGCTGTTCGGAATTTACAAAAAATAACCATAGGTTATACTCTTTTATAAGTTAGAAATGTTATATTAAATGGTATATACATGGTAAAAAGAAAGGGTGATTTCGTAAATAAAGGAAATTATGGTTTAAGGAAAAGTATAAGGTTTAATATATGCCTATGAGGCAATATACAATAGTTTTGTATAAAAACTATAGGTTATAAGTTAAAGGAAATAAAAATATCAGATCAAATGGTATTAGTATTTTGGTATAACATTACATGATGTTATGTGGTCAAAAAGGGAATTTAAATAAATTCAAGGGCTATACCGAATTAATAAGAATTGGAAATGAATTTTAGACTATGGTCTACAATGTCATAAATGTTATGACAATGATATGGTTTAGATGGAATTAATATAAGGAAGGGTACTCACATAAAATAATGTGACAAACTATAAATAAATGGGATTTATAAACTAAGGTGTTTATGGAATAAACCTTAGGGGTTGTAATTATACAACATAAAATGTTACATGATATTAGGATAATAATCTTAATATAAGTTGTATAATAAATATACAACTGATGGGAATAATCATCTAATAAAAGATGATAAAAGTAACATAAAATATAAGAGTTTATGAAACTCATGAGAATTACCTACGTGGTAAAAATATATATACATACACAAGAATGATGTATATAAGGTGGATATATATATATATATATTGGTTGAAAACCATATGATTTAATGGTGGTGGTTATTTAAAAAAAATAAATATAGTTACAAACTATAAGTTATGAATTTTAGAATGCAATATAATATAAGAATGCATGCATACATGCAACTATAGGTTACGTACCTAAACTAGATGTGGATAAGATTAAAAAAATATAAGGAATTAAACTTAACAGTTGAAATAGTTTTTGACGTACGCGTTTTAAGTAACAAAGCCGACTGTTTTAGAAAAACTTGTACAAAACAAAAAGAACTGTAAGAAGACAGGGGTGAACTGTCGGGGTTACTTAAATTCGGAAATACCGGATGTAGTTAGTCCATGGAGACTGACTTATAGTTTTAATACCGTTTAGATTATACTTCTGACAAGGACGCTTGACAAGCTAGCAGACTACACGGAGCATAGGACCTTGCTGATTCATACTCCACCGTAATACGAACAGGGTGAACGGTATGTAAAGGGGTTTGATCCGAGTTGTCCTAAGGTTGTTCCTTGGGCTCGGATTTGGTTGATATAACTTGTATGTTTTATGTGTCTCTGGTTGTCTCTGAGGGCTTCCTCCTCAGTTCAGGCTTCTGTGTGATCTGTGATAAGATTGTTTGTCTGAATGTGTTAATTAATATGCATGAATGTGTATTTATAGCTGCTTATTATTTACTGTTGTTGAGTTAACAGTATTGGTTCGTTATATGAACCTATATATATAAAACGAACTAGCGGCTATGGTGCTATCTTATATGAAATATAAGGAACGTAAGTAAACGTTGTAGCACTATGATAATAACACATACATATTATCTGAGACTTTTGTACGGAGCATTGGCCTTTTCTATACGCCACTCTCGTATCTAACACTGGATCCCGAGTTTACAAACTCCGATTGGACTAATGACCTAGTCTGCTGTGTTAGAAAATTTGGTAATGTGATGCGATGGTATAATTAATTAATTAATGGAATGGAAGTAAAGCCAAGAGGATGTGGCTCTTGGTGCGCGCTGTGATCACAAAAACGATACCAGGATGTCCGCGTACGGGTCCGTAAGTATCAAGAAAATTTCCCGTGCTAGAATGGCTCGTTGGTCGGAGACTCTACCGTTGGAGTGGCTACTGTTAGAGGAAATATATGTATATGCAGATCAATATCACAAAATATGGGCAAGTGGACCCAATCGAAGTAGTAGATAACGAGTGTCGTTCCACCAGGAAATTGATTATCTATTTCCCTAGTTTCGGTATTCGGTAACTGAATAATAAATGAGTAAAGGGGGGGGGGGTTTAGCCGGGCAAGCTTATGATTTTGTTCAAGAAAAACTGCAACTTAACTAAGAAACTAAAATTGGTTGTTAAGGGTTTTGGATGGAAAGCACTCTAGGATGGTTATTCTCACCTAAATACACCCCAACTTTACTCATAAACCCAATTCACTCAAATTGTCTATTTGGACTATTGTAATGGCCTTCCAAATCATGGAAGAGCCAACTCTTACCTAGATGCTCTCAACTCTCAAATCAAGAGGAGTTCAAATCACTAGATAGCATTAATTACAAGCCCACATAAATAGCCCCAAATTTCACCAACTAATCAAGTTAGCACAATCTAGGTTCCTCTCTCTTTAGGTCACAACCCCCAACTCAAAGTCTTGTGTTGTTGGGAATCACCATAAATGCCATAATTGATCAAGTTAAAGCATTAAATGAGCAAGAGAGAGAAAACAATCATAATTAATGAAGCAAGGGTTACAAGCTAGTTGAGGGATTCAAGTTCAAATCCCCCATCCCAAGTGCTAACAAGTTCTACTCAGCCATAAAGATACATAAAAAGAGAGAGAGAGAGAAAAAGCCATTAATGAAGGTGGTTGAGCTTGGAGAAGGTGAGCTCTCTTCTTCTTTCTTCCTTCTCTTCTTCTTCTTCTTTCTTTCTCCCTCAATCGTCTCCCTCTCTCCTTGTGTTGGTCTTTTGGTGTGTAGAAGTGTAAGATATGAAAAACCTCAAAAATTGGCATTAGTAGAGAAATTTCCGCGTCCGAGACCGACCCACCGTGGGTCGGTCCCGCGGGGCGGTCGGCCTTCTGGAGACGAGGCACGTGACCATTTTTAAGTTCCGACCGACCCAGTGTGGGTCGGTCCAATGGGTCGGTTCGATGCAGAGACAAATTTCTGCTCCAGGAGCTTCCGACCGACCCATGTGGGTCGGTCCATGGGTCGGTCGACTGCAGAAAACAATTTTCTCTAACTTGCACGGGGCCTAGAATCTTCGTTACGGCTCGAATTGCTCCCCGTTTGCGGCGTTGGAAAGCTTGAAGGATGGGGAAGCTGTTGTGTGCACGCCACTAGCTCTAAAATGGGTCAAAAGTATGCTCAAGGTGAGCTTTTACCTATCAAAAGATCAAACTGTATAAGTTCACTATTATCACAAAAACACTCTATTAAGTGGTGAAATAGGCTATACCCAATGAAATGAAGGTGTGTAGAGGCATTGAAACATCATTATTTCACCACTTATCAGCTACTGCGTGGGTGACCCGCCATAATATATGGTAACTAGAGACATGTCGTTTTAACGAGACATTGTCACTAGGTATAACTGAACAACTAAAACAATTGAGACTTATACAGTGCGAACAATACCATGGACGAGACTTAATACTTGTTTATTATTCTCGTTGTTTCGCTTTTTTGTTCATTGGTTATACTTGTGGTTATTTTATTGTGTGTTTGATGGTTGGATGGAGCCTACAAGGCTAGGTAAACTAAATATGAAACTGTACGCTACGGCGAATGTACATTGTACATTATATTGTATTACTCGATACGTTCGATATATAAATATTGTATGGAATATTAAATGAATGAATGTTTGGATATTTTGGATGGGTGGTTGAATGTTTATGGATATTTGGATGGATGGTTTAAATTTATTATGCATGTTATTACAGTATTGAATATATCTGTAAAATTGTGAAGCATGAAACAATCTAATAAGATGGTTAAAATGGACAAGTGACCATTAGTTCCAGGCCCGGCTACTCGCGTCTATCGCTGATACTACACCATTACGGGTTGTTGATCATTGTCGGAGCTGAAGAGCAGGTACAGAGTAATTGGAGTTTTGCTTTGCTACTAAACATGGAGATGTTTTGTAGCACTGAGGATGGTGAATTGTAATATGGTGAGGTTGTGTGATTCAGGTTTGTGTAGACGCTCACTTGTGGATGTTTTATGATTTATGGATTTAGTATGATGTATAGGAATTTCTCGTTATCACTGCGGTTAGCCAGTTTGGTTTATTTTAGAAGTTGGATAGTTTGGCTACGTTGCTCGCATGGGCGATAATGGCCGGTGACACCCGAGTGAGTTTTTGTATTGTTATTTATTTTCCGCTGTGAGACGTTTTAATTATTGCTACGTGAGGGATTATATCGGATTATGAGAGGGGTGTTACAAAAACTACCTAAATTTTACATATTACTCTTAAATACTCTAATTCCTTAATTTAACTAAGTTAGATAATTTTTCTAACTCATTAATAAGCCCTTAATTTTCGGCCATATTGAAATTCATAGTATATGAATTTTTCTTGTATATTATAATAGTTTATGTTGAAGCTTATATCATAAGGAGTATAAATCTATTCTAGATTTAATAAACATTAAACTTTTAATAAGCTAAAAATTGAATTTATCACCAAAATTTCGGCAATAAATATAAGATGAAGAACATTTAGATCTTATATATATCACAATTAGAACCTTGAAATAGGTAGTTGTAGGATTTACCTTGTATATTAACCATTAGCTTAATATTTAAGCTTGATTTCCGTAGAAATTTTGACAGCAATTGCTAGAGAAATTGGCTCCAAAATCATAGAATAAGATGAAGAATAAGGAGGGTTAGTAACCCTAGGCACTCGGCCTTGATGGAAAATGAAAGAACAAAGAGTTTCCAAGAAGGCAATGTTTTACTCAAGAATCAAGGCACTTCTCGTGGTTTTTTTCCTGAGAATATGGGGGCTCATGAGCTATGGTTGTTAAGCTCTTCGAAATAGGATTCCAACGTGCTATCAAGCTTGTTATTTGAACTTAAGATGAGATTGTTATGATCTGTGCAAGACAAGGTGTTCTTAAGGTTTCTAATCCAAGAACATTGAAGTTTTTGTGATGTTTCTTCAAGAGAGGAGCTACGAATTGGGAGCTCTCATAATGATAGGTAAGTGTCTGATTAATGATTTACTCAGGGGACACGATGATTTGGCACTTAAGGAAAGTCGGTTGTTGTAATAGTGAAAGAAAAAGCATTTGTGAGCTTATGACTCCACCATGCATGTCGGCCAGCCTAGTCCCCATTTGACCTGATTTTTTTTTTGCTCCCTTGTATTTATGTATATTTGATGCATTAAACTCGTTCATAGGACTATAACCATGTGTTAGGTATGTTACATAGCCAAAAATGCCTTAAAACACCATTTTATGTGCTTCCGGGTTCACATTGATTATGCAATTTGTTTTGGCTAGTTTAAATGTGTTCCTTAATATATTACAACCTTTAAAAACTTTGTTCATGAAATATCATGTTGCTCATTCCAATTTAAACCAAGTCGTTTAGTGGTTTCTCCTTGACTTTCGTCAGTTTAGTACCTATTTATTGTGGACTTTGTATACTTAATTTGTGTGTATACGTAATGGCTCCTATGACCATTTAATTGTTTTTCCCTTATTTCTTTATGGTATTTAGGCTCATTAGCCTTTTCTTTCCATGTATACATGCTTAAAGCACATTTTTCTTTAAAGCACATTTTTGTGCTCTAAGGTGCGTTTTCGGTTTAAACGCTAATTTCGCTTAATGTGTATTACTAATCTTAGAGGTATTTCACATTTGAAATCTCTTGGGAACTTATTGGTAGTTCCCTAATTTATTTGTGCTCGTTAAAACACCTTTTGCTCTAATTGTTCCTAAAGCATGTTTTGGTGTAAATTGTTTTTCAACACTTCTTCTAATGTTTCTAAGGCACGTTCTAGCCTTAGTATATCCTAATTAGATAGTTAATTAATATATTAAGGTTTGGGGTATTTCAGTTGCCTTCACTTATCTTCCTCCTTCCTCTGGAAATTAACGCAGAATAAGGAATAGATCTGCTTGCTGCCTCCACTTCATCTTCCTCCTTCCTCTGGAAATTAATGCAGAATAGGGAACATACAGATGCCTCTTCCTTTCATTTCCTATACCAAAACCAGAGAACAAGACATTCATTCTTTACGTCTTCATTCTCTTCATGAGGTTGCACTTCTGCAATGAAAAACCACTACAGCTATGCATCTCTCGTCAGATCAAGAATCAATTTTAGAGGTAAGGTTTGTTTTATTTCAATCTTCCCTCTTCTGATTTTCTTTTTGAATTTTGGTCTTTTGGATTCAAAATTATAAATGAAACCTGCCTTATTTCTACTTGGCTCCTCTTTTCAAGTTGATAAAAACTAGATTCTGAAGGTTTTTTTATTATAATTTGGGCATAGAGCCATTGTATTATTAATTGAAGTTACCTGGTTACCTGGAGAACCAGGTGGGTGTGATAAGATGGGCCTCGTTAAAACCTCTCTAGGCAAAACCTAGTGGGAAAAATCCTAAAAAGGAAAAAGAGTACCCCACATCCACAACCAGTTAGCCATACAATACAAATACACAGCCTATAAATAGTCTTTCAAGGACGAAACACCTAAAAATAAAGCACACGACAATGGTAAATCTTGCCACCATGTCTTTGTCCACCGCCAAACTCCAAGCTTGATTTGAATTGTCACTCGCTCTCCATCATAACCTTCATTCCGAAAAACTGCATTGTTCTTTTGTAGCCGTATATAGTAGATCCCACAACATAACGTGGACTTCCATACTCTCTTTCCTTTTCCCGAAAGGGCTATGGACATCCAATCGAGATAAATCTCCTTTGTTGTAGACTTGAATGTAAACTCTACATTCTACCAGCGCAATATTGACACCCAAGGCATGCCAATCTTCGAACATAAAAATATAACATGCTCCATGGTTTCCATTTCTCGTTTGCACCAAGGACAAAAGCTCTGTCCTATAGGAATCATATCCCTCTCAAAGAGGAGTTCTCTCGTGGTTAGACATCGCATGAGGGTGAACCAAAGTACCATCACCACCCGTGGTTCGCAAAGCCCTTTCCATATTTTGCTCATGTCGATGCCATCGACAATATTGGGGGAAGAATGATATGCGGCATATAACGAGTCAGAAATATTTTTGGAAATGGAGACCTTACCTTCCGTATGCCAGTAGCAGTCATCCGCCTCGTCAGGGGAGGACGGTGAGACATTCAGAGTATTATATAATTGTAGCAGCAACATTTCTTCAAATTCAAACAAAACTCGTCTCTAGCGCAATCTCCAACTCCATTCGCCATCCACCCATTCACCCATACTTGCAATCGCATCATCCTGCTGTGCGCTCACTTGGAATAAGCGAGGGAACAAAACTTTTAGGACTCCAGCGCCCAGCCACTTGTCATGCCAGAACATGATAAATTTCCCGTTATACACAGTCACCTTCAGTCCTTCTGCAATGGCACGCTGCAGCACCTCATCAGTATCAGTCACTCTCGCTATAGTTGACCAGGGACCGTTGCATGATTTTGCCGCATCACATAGACCACCAGTATGGACACCTTCCCTGATATCATACAGCGAATGCACTACTCGTTTCCAGAGGGCAGCTTTGTTTCGAGCATAATTCACTCTCCATTTTGCAAGAATCGCTCTATTTTCAATTCTCAGATTCGAAATGCCCAAACCTCCACGATCTTTCGGTTGAGTCATTGTTGTCCATGACACATTAGTGAAGAATCTTTTCTTGTTCTTTCCCCAAAAAAACTTCCGTTGTAGGGAGATGATCTTCTTCCTAACTTTAATCGGTATCACAAACTGGATTCTGAAGGTAAATCAGAGGCAATGATCTGTTTTGATTCAAACCGAAAACAAAATATATGGTAAGGGCTTGAACTGTTGTGGTTTGTTCTGATTTTTCCCTTGAACCGACCATAACCTTCTTCTCACCTACTCTCTGTTATGAAGATGAAAAAACACCAAGATGTGGTCACAAACTGAAACCAAAGTGGGCTAAACCAAAATCGATTTTTTGTAGGTTCTTGAATGGTGAGCAGATATGAAACTTAGTGTTTTATTTTGAAGTTAACATCGTATAACTTCTAGCATTGTATAATGATTTCTTTATAGTTATAAGTGTCTGCAGTGTTATGAATCTGGTGAGACAAATGGAAAAACTAGTTAAGGATTATGACAACCTAAGACTGATCAAGGATTAAAGTTCGTGGGTTGATGGTGTTTTGCATTTTGGAAGTCAAAGTGTATTACGCTAGTCTGGAGAAACAGTGATTAGCAGAAATATGTTACTATCTCTACCTAGGCAGTGTACCTATCGTTTTGCGGAATAGTGAATTGAGTGGGGTTGTCGATCTCAGGGACCTCGTTCAATTAATTGACAATTTATTTATTAACCGAGAAACTAAACTAAGAAAACAGGAAACGTCACTTTTTCAGGTTTGCTTAATTTAATAAAAAGAAAGACTCAACAAACTAACATAAAATAATAAAACAGTAAAATAAACTAACAAATAAATAAAGAGTAAAACTCTAAATAAAAGGAAGCACCCAGGATTGCTCTGCAAACCTTCACTCTTACATCTATTAATAAACTCTTCTCTAATTCTGCAATAAACTCAGAAACTATAATTAATTCGTCAACGGCTAAGTCTAACGAATCCTAACCAGTTGCTAGAACTAGCAGCAGACTAATGCTCTAATCTGGACACAACTAATCACATAAAGAACAGTTTCTATTTGAGACCGATTAACCTATAGGCGGGATCATGCTTCTAGTCATTAATCAGGTTTAATTCCTATGTCTTGTTATCTATCTCAGCTCTCGCGTGTTGATTAGAAAACTACAAGAATTGCTTTAATAATTAGCTAGAGAATTAAAGCACATGAAGAACTGGAATTAAACTATTGCAATAATGAATTCGAGAAAAGATTACAAAATAAATATAAAGATCCGGTCTGCTACCGCAATCCGGGGAGCTAACTAAACTAACTCGCTAACATGACTATAAAAATAACAAATATAACAAAGTACGACATTAAACGAAACAAGAGGAAGGGTAGTGAAAACTCCAGTTAACAAGTTTGACTCTGGCTCCCCGCTCCAACTTCGTCTTCACGCCGGTGTAACAATGGTGACATATGGTATGATAATGGAGTGGTAGTGTGGAGTGGAGTGGTGCTCGGTGGTCTGGCGATGATGGAATTATGGTGTGGTTGATGAGTGAGGAGCCGCAGCCCCAAGGAGAGCTTACGGCCGTCCAAGCGTACCCGTGTCTAACCCTAGCTCTTGACTTATATAGCAACTATCTAAAAGATTGTTTTTATCTCTATCTTAAACCAACCGTTAATGACGTGGAGAATAATATGTTGCCGTGGGTGCTGATTCAATAATCATGCTATACAAGTATGGTGGTGTGTGGCATGCATGAAATAATATTACCGTGAATGTCTGTGAGTGAGTACTGGTGTAGTCTTGTAGATGAGTGAATCGATGATGATGTGGCCCAATCATGACTGAAATGATGATTTATCATGAAGTAATCATGGGCTAATGATGACTAGTCCAACGGCCCACTAGTCAATTAGAATCACTTGTTTTTCTTTTAACAAAGCAGCAGCGATAATTTCCGTGTGCTGTGTTGTGGCCCACATAAATGATATGCAGCGTGAGCCGTGAATGAGTCTGTCCGGGCGAGACTTTAGACCGTCCGGACTCGGACGTTAATCCGGATTTGAGAGGTGTCCGGACATGTAAATTCGGACACATGCCTGGACACAACTTCAACAGGGTCTAAATTCTTCGTTTTAGCTCCGTTTCACTCTCCGTTTGTTGCGTTGAAATCCACATGAAAAATTCTATGCATTTCCTAGACTTTTAACTGCATTAGACACATAAAATGTATCAGTTCACATCAAAACATAAATCTAAGGAAAAACATATGATAAGTGAGAAATATGGCATGAATTGTTATTAAAATAGGAAGAATTATAGCCCTAAAAGTAGATATATTTTACACTTATCAAACTTCCTCACACTTAGCTTTTGCTTGTCCTCAAGCAAATAAAGAATATTTCTACTTTTAAGCACCGTAGTATCGAAACTTAGGAACAAACAACTACCAAAGGAAAACAAGCAAAATGACAATCAAAAGAATAGTTCTGCTATTTGCTGTAGGTTTTCGCAATCAGTGAAAAAGAGTAGAGTTAAAAGCATGGAGAAGTTAGATTATAGAAACTGAACATAGAATAGCTTGGGATCTTCCACCGTTTCTTCCTCTAACCTTAGGATGACAAGGGGTGTGAAGTAACACCTTATTCCGTGATACCTTTCAACACCACGTACTCATGATCAAAAACAAAAATTCAACTGCAATTAACTTTTTCGCATGCAAAAACAGTCTCTTTCAAGAAATATATACAAAACAAACGAATAATTACGAACTGCAGAGTTATTCCATAACCCAGACTTTTCTCTCTATCCTTGTAACGGTGTTGGGCCAACTATCCCAGATCCCGAGACCTTAGGTAGATAGGTGTTAAGGCACCCCTAGGACTTAATAACCAGATAGACGAGGCCTGCTTTGTTAGGAAAATTTTTGATCAGCGGAGTACCTTGCCTTATCCTTTCATTCCAAACTTTCACATCATTCCCAAAATCCCAAACTAGACTAATTCAGTTTTCATAATCAGCTAATCCACCAAATTTCAGTGAAAATAGATTCATTTTGGATAAAACTATACATACAAACAGCCAAAAGCAGAAAGATTCTTGAGGTGGCCATCAGGCTTGTTTTCAAAACCTCAACAAAAAGTTTCACCTGAAGATTCAATATTTATTGGCACTCAAAAGAAGAAATTCCTTCAAAGCAATAGGACGAACAAAAACAAGTATGGCATTTAAGCGCAACTGACATATTTTCAGGGAAAGGTCCTACTTCCTCACACTTAAGAGGAGCAATGTCCTCATTGTTCAAAAATAAAAATCAAGAAAAGACCGTTCAAAATATGCCAGACTCATGAAGAATTTCATTTAGGACAATCATGGACTGATATAAAAATAAGCATTAAGCATGATAGGCTGAACACAAACATTTAAAATAATGAAACTAAAACTCCCCTCATATTGTAGATTGAGGAAGGTTCCCTTCCTCACACTTAAGCTCGAACATTGGGGGGTAGCGTTCCTCACACTTGCGTTCCAAACACGCAAGTGTCCAGCCTTGGGGCGCAAGTGTCCAGCCTTGGGGTACATCAAACACCATGATAAAAATTTCACCTACACACACTCACAACTACCACAAAAACGCTGAAAACGTTGCATTAAAAGCACAGGCACCACTGCCATCTCTGAATGAAAGAAAAACAAAAATAAAACCAAAAACAAAAATAAATTCAAAAATAAAACATAAATTTAACCACTGGGTTGCCTCCCAGTAAGCTGCCCGTCTTTATAGTCTTTGGCTAGACTCCTGCTTCATTATCTTGGATCAAAAATAAAAGTAGACAACAACCTTTCCAGGAAAACAAAGTTAATAACAATCATTATCAAACCACCTGGATCAAAACAAAATGTTACGTTGGCAAATAAAATAGGAAAATGAATACTCCACAAAACCTGATGTTTAAGGAGATACTGCCGATAACGCTGCTCAATCTGAAGACCAGGTGTGAATGGCTCTTCTTCCTCAAATCGGAGGATGTAAACATCCTCCTTCTGTTGTTGAGGCTTCTGGAGGCAGAGTTGTTGATGACTTGTTGGAGGTGGCTCTTCCTTCTGAAATTTGAGAATGCAGAAATCTTCCTCAAGTGTTAAAGGCTCAATGGAAGATTCTTGTTGGCAGACAATTGTTGAGGGAGCTTCAACTTCTTCAATGTCTCTGGAATCAACCACATCAGGTACCTCCACTGCTTCACAGATAGGTGCTTGCAGAATATCTTCAAATACTGGTTGCTCTATTTGAGTTGAGGTTGAAGGAGGAGGGGAATATAAATTCCCAAATAATCGCACCAACTCCTCATCGGACTCCTCTTCAGCTTCAGAAATTATAGGCTTGGAATGGTCTTCACCCATCAAAGTCTCCACTTGAGATTGGTCCACTAGGTCCGAATAACTTTGGCTATCGGAGAATTCCAATTGTTGTTGTGCTAACTGCTGCGAGACCTGATTAAGTTGCTTTTCCCAACTCTGGTTTATAGCTTCTTGCTCAGCAAATTTGGCATCATACCTAGATTCAATTTCAGCCAATCTAGCATTAGTGGCTTTTCTTTGCTCCAGGATCTCTGCAAGCATGCTCTCTATCTTTCTCGTATCCTCCTTAGGAGGCTCCTGATAAGCGTAGAAATATTGTTCCTTCATCGTAGTCTGCTCACCTTCCCAACAATAAGGCTGTCGATAAGACGATTGTTGTGGCTGGTAATAATTTTGTCGCCTGAACTGGTTGTAACTTTGAGTACCCGGCTAATTATACCTGTTCAAATTTTGTTCTATGTTCATTATCACGACCGTCGTCTCCAACTGTGTCAGCACTCTCCTCAATTCATCCATGTTATCCTCCATCTTTGCCTACAAAAACAAAAACAAAAATAAAAAGTAAAATAGAACTAAAAATAGAAAAAAAAACACAAAAACAAAATTAACTAAATAAATCAACACAGAAAAATAAAATATGAATAAAAGAGAATGGCTAAAATAAATAAATAAAACAAAAATAAAATAAAAACGGAATAATTAACAAATCACCTACTCTAACTGAATAAAATCACGCAACTAACTAAGCTGAATCCAATTTAACAAATAAAAATAAAAGAAAAAGAAACAAAATCGAAACAAACAGAATCGAAAAGAAAAAAAAATAATGAATAACAAACAAAATCATACGTAACAAACTCAAATTGAATGGAAAATTTGTGCGTAAAGATCCAACTAAATTAGAATTAAGATAATCTGAAAATAAAATAAAAAGAAAAGAATAAAACTATACTAAAAACGACCGGACTAGCAATCAAAAGAGAAGAAACTCAAAAACGGAAACTTAACACCTACGTACTAAAAGAAATCGAAGTACATAACTAGCGTACTACTGATCGAATTCAAACAGAAAATTTGTATAACGAGTAATAAGTAAAAATCAAAAAGTAAAATAATGGTAAAAAAAAAGGAAATAAAACGAAAAGATCAAGTAAAAAGAAAAGAAGTAACAACCTAACACACACGTAACTGAATTAGATAAAAATGAAATCGTACTTGACAGAATTGAATTCGAGAAACGCGTGAACAAAATAGAAAAAATAAAAGAAGATAAAATTTAAAGAAAATCTCAATCAGATAAATAAATATGTCAATTAACCGTGTCAGAGGTCCCCGGCAACGACGCCAAAAACTTATTAGCAAAAATATGTTACTATCTCTACCTAGGCAGTGTACCTATCGTTTTGCGGAATAGTGAATTGAGTGGGGTTGTCGATGGACCTCGTTCAATTAATTGACAATTTATTTATTAACCGAGAAACTAAACTAAGAAAACAGGAAACGTAACTTTTTCAGGTTTGCTTAATTTAATAAAAAGAAAGACTCAACAAACTAACATAAAATAATAAAATAGTAAAATAAACTAACAAATAAATAAAGAGTAAAACTCTAAATAAAAGGAAGCACCCATGATTGTTCTGCAAACCTTCACTCTTACATCTATTAATAAACTCTTCTCTAATTCTGCAATAAACTCAGAAACTATAAATTAATTCGTCAACGGCTAAGTCTAACGAATCCTAACCAGTTGCTAGAACTAGCAGCAGACTAATGCTCTAATCCGGACACAACTAATCGCATAAAGAACAGTTTCTATTTGAGACCGATTAATTAGGCTTGCAAAAAACAATTTATTTGGTTAATTAGGCTTGGGAATAGTTAATAAGTGAATAAGTGGGTAAAATATAGTTGGTATAATTTAAGCATAAATTATGGTGTAAGTCGAGAGATTACTTTGATTAAGTAGATGAGAATTAAGTAGGAGCAAAATGGTGTATGAATACAAATCAAGGAATTAAAAAGCTTGTTATCCAGATAGGCATAATTAAGCTTAATCAACTTAATAAAATAAGAAATAGAACAAGTATAACTATTGGGGCAAATCTGGATAAAGCCTAGTTAGTTAATTATCTGAGTTAGCATTTAGGCTTTAAGTATAAGATGAATGAAATTAAACTTAAGGTGAAAGGATAATTTTTTTTTAAAGATTTAATACTAAAAAGATAAAGAAGTTGCTTTCTATCAATTAAGACTTGTTTAGTTCTTTACACAAGAGTTATAAAATAATGGGTTCAATTATACGTGGTTAAGAAATTTTACAAGTTATAGTTAATAACCTAGTTGATGGCATACCAAAATAAAATGACCCACTTAATTACAGATAGAAAAATAAGATAACTTTAGGGAGAAATAAAAATAAAATAAACTAGATATTGTCAAGATGTTATATGATAATAATATAATATATTGAACTTTGGTTTAATCATATATAATAAAAAATTAAATTAAGTTAAATTACAGCTTAAGTATTTATTAAGGATTAAACTAGGGAAAATATCATGATGTTAAGCCATGGTACTTTTGTTAGGAAGTTAAATATAAATCCTCAATTTAAAGATATGTTTGGGATAACATGGTAATTAACATAACCAATAAGATGTAATAAATATAACAAAGGCAAGTTATTGATAATTTTGGAAATAGATAACAAATGAGGATTGAGGCATTGTTAATTCTGTCGTCCAATACTAGGACAAATCAGTGATATACTAATAAGTATTGTTGGTTGGTTGGAATTATGTGTATAAGATACAACATAAGATTTAAAGATTATGATGTTTCGGGGTTATGCTGTAATAAACAAGAGAACTTGGAAAATGGGTAGTGCTATGCGTAACAAATAAGGAAAAGAAAGAAACATAGCAAATTATTATGTTATTAAGAGAAATGAAATCATATAATATACATGTTGTAAGTATAGGCATATATATATAAGGATTATATCGTAAATATAGGAGAATAATATAATACATGGTATTTTGAGTAATATGGAAACCCACAAATATATAAATGAATATCCATGTATACAATACATGTATAAGAGGATTAACGTTATATATAATGATTAGAATTATAATACCTTACATTACATAGAAGATCATGTTATAAGTAACTATATATATAAGTTGGTGGAATAAGCAAGAGACGCTTACAAAGCGATATACTTGTAACATAAAGTTATAACCATGAATATTGAGATTTCATGTGTTAAGGTACATAAATAATACCATAAGTGTAACATAGTCATGAAATAAAAGAGTTAATAAAGATTAAGAGATAATCTTATAACTCTCGTGAAATAAACAAAAATGAAACACTTAAACATTTCAAAAAAACAATTAAATATTATACAAGGATAATTAGTGAACTAACATTTGATTAATCAAATTATAGAAGTGTGATAGACGGGACGTCAGCCATGATTAGACGAGTACCCGCTTTGGTGTAAGGTATGATTTCTTGCAGCGTGTTTGCTACCGGATTATACCGGCTTGTGTGCTAATTACTCTGCGGATAACGACCAAGATAAATGCATGTAATACGGTGAATGTGTGTTCGTGTTATTATTGTGATTAATTTCCTGTCACTGACCATACCTTCGAAACAAATAAATCATACGTATGATACATGCGATAACAAGTGGATTACGAATGACAAGCTTACGTATTGAGAACTTGCACTCAAGTTCTCGTTAACTTCCCTTATAATGTATGTCAATATCCGCACGTGATATTTGACTAATCATCCTAGAATTAGGATGAATGACTACTAATATGTTCAAGGTACGGGAAGCAAGGAGCCCAGAAGTTTCTGGTCATGCATGCAAATTCTAGAGGTCGTACCTGCATCAGGTCGACTTCCAAAAATATATACATCGCGACAGAGGCCAGGAGAAAACTACTTTCTCCTGCGGGGCTAACTACCCATACGTAATGTGCCCAGGTGGAGACTACTATCCCCTGCGGGGCTAACTACCCAATATTATTGTGGCCAGAAGGAAACTACATCCTTCTGCGGGGTTAACTAACCATTTACAACCACGAGAGTCCCAATCTCATCTGAAGGGTTTATTCATACCCGACCTAATAAGCATCTTCGAGACGATAATTAATAGGGTTTGCAAACCCATCTAATTCAATTGACTACATATGTGTTGTATAACACCTTGTTTCAGGAGTTGACAATCCCACTATGTGGATTGTCCTCAATAAGCGAACAAGGCCTATACGAGACCTTTATATTCTCATAGCCAATATTATAGCGAAACACTGACCAACTTATTATTGTCTTGTTCCTGTCCAGTGTACTATTACCTTGATGGATTGATTGAATTGTATCTTGCATGTTGTGTGTTTGCAATATTAATTATAAAAATATAAAATGGATTGCATGTTAACGACCAATTAGTCAGTGTGGCCTGTTAGCTTGTGGGCTGCACGTTTTCAAACCAGCGTAGTTTGCTGAGCCCTTTTGGGCACCCCCATTTCAGGTACCGGATGCTGAGGAGACCCGACCGAGAGTAGGCGGGGTAGATTTAGGGTACATGGTGAATGTTTGCTTTTGATTATACCTTAGATAAGTTGTACCCGTTTTTTGAGATGATACAACTGTTTAAACTTGTATATGTCCCAGCACCTTAGAAACTCGGTATGTAATCCTTATGGATCGGTATTAATTGTAGAAGTTAATAGGTAGTGTATTCAGTTAGTCAGACCATTTCATGGAGTTGGTAAGGCCTAGTTAGTCACGTGGGTGACTAACGGCGGTAACACCCGGGAGTTCTTTATTATTTTTCGCTGCGATTTCTATTATGTTGGGTGTCGTTAATTACCATTAAATATGAATTAGTGGTTGGGGTGTTACAAACACACATGTTGGGACATTGATTATGAACACTAGATGGTCCACCAACATGGGATGAATATCTCTTACTTTTATTCCAAGCCCCAAAACCTGTGGTTGAGAATGTTTCCCCTCCACGATGTCCAATTTTGTCATCGTGAAACAAATAGCAAGGTAGACAAAACACATCATCCTTCTTAATACTGTACTCCAACCAGTTTGGATATTTAGCAAACATGAATCGCTAAACTGGTGTGTTTATCTGTAAAAGAACTCGCAGGAATTTAAGATTTCAAGGTTGATACGGACCTTTTAGAATGTAATGTTCTCACTTGATCTCGCACATTTGGGTGATAAAGCATCATCGATTTTCTATCAGCAGGGTCAATTGGTAAAGAAGAGACATCGACTTCTAAAGAAAGTGTATGTTGGGTGTTTTCTTTGATAGAAGTGTTTAAACATGATTTAGAATCTGTACCAAGATTTGGGGATCCAACTTCAACTTGAACCACCGTGTCTTGATTTAAGGCTGACCTTTGTGCTAAACATGATGACCTCTTAAATTTTTTTACCATTGCAAGTATATAAAATGAAGATAGTTAGCAACTTAGCATAGAATGTAAAATGATTCATTAATATTTTAACTAAAAGAGAATTCAATAATATTTTAATTTTCTAACAAAATTTACAACATTATTTGAATAATTTTCTTAATTATATGCTTTATGGCAAGCAAATATTAATTCATACGTAAATTGATTCTCTTCAAATTATTTGTATAACATGACATAGAATGCAAAAACATTCTCTCTCTTGATGACAATTGTCACTATAAATTGAATCCCTTCCAATTCTCTATGTTAGACTAATTCAATTGACAAATTAAGGAGGAGGACCAATCAATCAAGCCACCGGTTTGTTGAATAAAAAAATGCACTGTGTAAAGTTGTAAATAGTCAGTATGGGTTGCTCATACTGAAATAGTGAAATCGAATTCAAAACACACTCATAGTGTTGTTCAACAATTCTTTACTAAATCAATGCAGAATCAAACACTTATCATTAGATTCAATATAATATTGAAAAGTAAAGTTCCATTTATCAATATAAAAGGGGCAGCACAAGGGACAAACAAAACTAAAGAGTCAAATTGGACCCATTTCATTTAAACCAAAGTATTAGGCTCTTTTATATTGATGGGCCTGGGATGCTTAGAGCTCAAATCAGCAGATGGTATTTGTTTCTAATAAAAATAGAAGAAAATGGTAACAGCAAGAATTGAACTACAAACCTTTGGTACTAAAAGAGGTTAACCATTGAGCCACTTTCACAACTTACTACTTATATCATTTTATTGGACATATAAAAGGGATTTTTTAAAAAAAATAGCTATGGGGTCCCCATGTGGGTCCGCCCCTGGTCACAACGAAATAGAATACATAAATTTTTCGAAATCAAAGTGATATATTAATAAGTATTAGGAGCACTAGAAAACTACCAACACAAAATGGTACTAATTTTCAACCTGATCTGGTAAAACACTGCGTACAAGCAGTAAGCAAGAATACCTATTACCACGACTGAAACAATAGGAGGGCGTGCAAACCGGCCTAAAAAACAAGAAAGCTGGTCTGATTATTTAGGGGGCGTTTGTTTTGGGGTAATCAGGAAAAGGAATCATTTTGATTCTTTTTCCTGCTGTTTGTTTTGTCAGTTTTTTCCATTTTTCAGGAAAGGAAAAGGGAAAGGGAAAGGGAATGAGATTACCCAAAACCCTCTATCTTGATTTCCCACCCCTACTACACTTTAACCGACGACATATGACTATTGACTGATAACTAATGACCATTGACCGGTGATCAGTGAATGTTGACCGATAGTTAATGACTGTTGACCGGCGGCCGTTGACCGGTTATCTATTTTATTTCCCCCAGGTCAAACAAACAACTGGGAAAATCAAAGGAAATTCTTTTTCATTCCTCTTCATTCTCTTTCCTAATTCCATTCTATTTTTCCAACTTGAAACAACCGCCCATTTAAGATATTAGGTCTGCTAAAGCACGCAAAGCAAACGAGGGGCAAATACTTGAGCATCATGGGTAGGTGTAACACCCCTATAATAATAAAACAACAGCGGAAAATAAACTAAAGGTGCTACAGACCATCGGGCTCCAAACACCCGGTACCAACCTCACCAATTACAACCTTTACAATTAACTAAGTTACGGTCTGAACTTCGAGAAAACTTAACAAAACATAACAATAAAACACATTCGCTCTCCACAAAACCTAGTCCCATCCCAAACGCTCATTCTCTTCGTGGCCACCTGTAAATCAATTCGTACCTGCAAGATGAAACCAAGCAGCCCACCCCAAAAGGGGCGGGTCAGTTCCCTGGAATGGAACTGGTACAATTCTCCAAAAACAAACTTATAAAACATAACTCTTCAAAATAAATAGTAACATGAAAACAAACTCTTAAAAGTAAAACAGAGATAAAGCACTTCAAAACAATCAAGTTTAAAGAGAAAGGAAAACAAGACAAAGATAAAGATAGAGAACTTCCAAAACAAGTCATCCACTTAAGTAGTCACACCACATAGTTAGTAAGCATCCATTGTTGATGTTAGAACCAATTCCCATTAGGAGTAGAAAAACCCAGATAGCCACAAAGGACTAGGAATGAATGAGAGAAAACCAAAACCAGCAACTCAAGAATGGAATGAAACCAACTGGGAGAGATGGCCCCCACCGCCAAGAACGTCCATTAAGGACAGGGGATATACAGCCCCTTACTGTTAACTACGTCCTCTCAGGACAAGGGATATACAGCCCTTTACTGTTTACCACGTCCACTAAGGACAGGGGATATACAGCCCCTTACTGTTCATCACGTCCACTAAGGACAGGGGATATACAGCCCCTTACTGTTAAATATCTATGCCCCTATGGGCGAGGGATATACAGCCCCCTACTGTTCACATTAAAGACGCGCGCACGTCGAAAGAAAGATTCCCAAGATTGACCTTTTCCAATAATCCCGCTAGATCACCAACTACCCAGAGCAATACCAAAACACTCAGTCCTACAGAGTGCAGAAGCGTAAACCCTAAGCAGCCAATGCCTAACGGGCAACCAAGTAGAAGAAACCAATACCCAAGTGAGTTCCACAACCAAGGCTCAGTTAGTCACACAAGCTGAGTTAGTCACACAACCATTTTTTTTCTTAGAAAATCCTCTTAAAGTCAGTTAGCGTTTTCCAAAACATTCCACAAGTCAACCATTAAAAATATCGGAGTACGAGAAATCGCACAACACATTCCATAAAGTCCAAACACATCAAGCTGAGTACGAGAAATCGTACAAAACATTCCATAAAGGCCAAAACACAACAAGCTGAGTACGAGAAATCGTACAAAACATTCCATAAAATTTGTCACCAAAAGTATCTGAGTACGAGAAATCGTACCTGGGTAACGCTGTAGCACTTCTAATCAACTTGCGTAAACAATCAACAGTACTCTGAAGAATATTAAAGGTAGTCTATCATCAATCACTTGTAGCCTATGTTACGCTTAAATAAACTCCTTACTCTTATTTCAAAATCTCAATTATCTTTTAAGCCCTCACTTAAATGTTATGTATAATCCTTGAGTTATCTGAGAACGTTGTATAGCCCAAGGTGGTAAGATCAGGGAATGTGTTCGATTAACATTTGCTAATTGTCCATTCATATCCACTTTATTCATACTTAACCACAATTCTCACATTCAAGACTTTGAGACCTCTATATCATAAATGTATTTATATTATATAATTAAATCTAAGAATTCCAATGATAATCTTAAGCTCAATACCTTTATTCTTAATTTGGAATAAACATTGTATTATGACCTATGATGAGTTCATCTCAGAATACTATACTATTATCTCACAATGTAAAGATTATGTATTTAAACAATTTCTACTAGACAACCCATTATGATTAAGTCTTTCCCTTAACTTAATTAAGACCTACATCTTGTATATTGGAATCATAGTGTTGTAGACGCATTTATTATAACTTAATCGAATTACTAAACTCATTTATCTTATCTTTAGTTCAGAATAACTTTAATTACAACCATCTAAAAATCTTGTCATAAGATGTTAAATTACTTTTCATCTTGAAATAATCATATTATAATTAACTTAGACTCATAGAACTCTTACATTTAGTATCCACAGGGTATATTACTTATTATCATAACTATATAATAAGGTGTTTTAAGATAACCTCTATGTATCCTTACTTACATTTAATTCCCAAATGTTCTATTTTTACACACATTCCCTCCATAGGCTATGTATAAACCCTTTATATTAAACTTCGTTAAACTCAAGTCTTAAATACATTTTATATTGTTTACAAAACCTAAAGTTTCAAAAGAATAACTTAATAAATTAATTTCCTTTATTGTATTCAGGATGGACAATATATCTACATAAAGTAGAATTTATCAAAGAATTAAATTCTGGTTCGTAAGTGAAATTGTTAATTATTTAATAAGATAATCTATTATGAAAAATCCCCATACCTTATATTCAAATGACACATTAATATTTCCCGTGTCAAAAGGTAAATCCTTATAGCCTCTTATGTAACTTAGTTCCTCTAAATAAAGGTTCAAAGGTTTATGTATCTAATTTCATTTATAAACCTTTCAGTAAATCTTTAACTATTATGTACAACACTTATTTATAAACTCACATCTTGAATATTAGTAATAAATGTATTCTATATGGCTAACTAATTCTAAGAAACTTAAGGATTATTATTTAGAGTAATTTCCTAATCATAGTTTAATATAGTTTTATACCATAATCCTTTTAATGATTTTATCTCAAAATATCAAGTTATTACTCAATACTATAAATATTAAGAAATGATTAAATCTAGACTTATTTATCCTCTTCACATTTAGATGTAAAAGTAACTCATTTACTTTATTATTGTTTATATAATAAGAACATTTAAATGTAAAAGTATTTCATTCATTTTATTATCAATTATATAATAAGATCTATTTGTGTAACACTTTATGTAAACTAATTACAAATATTCCTAAATTCAACTTATTAATTTCTTAACCCAATTATAGATTTACATTGTGGACATTGACTAAATATATACATGTATTTTAATACTGTTTATATAAATCTTAGAAATTCAAGGGTAACTAAAAACTCAATTCATAACCATAGATTAATACCACCTCATATAGTATTCTATTATTAGTATTATGTAGAGGTTTATTTTAACTCATTAATTCCTGCATATTATATTTTCTATAAGGTATTTTATTCCTTTTATTTATTAATTTATCGTATATATATATACATCCTTCCTATTATATTTCTCACAAGGAATGTTATTTCCTTTATCTATTTTATTGTATTTATATATATAAATATATATATATCTACATATATTAAGATTTATCTAGAACATTCTTTAAGAAATTCTATTGTATTTAATTATATTTAATATCTTTTAGACATATCCACAACTGATTTATGGTTTATAAAATAATGTATTTCCCTTAGTTTTAGTTAAACATAGTAGCTTCCATATTATATAATAATAAAAAATGTAGTTTAGTTAAATTCCTTGATTTAATATAAGTTTCTATTTTTTTCTTCATATAAATATATATAAATATATGTAACAATTTTTACTTCACTTAAAGTTAATACCCAAAATATTTATAAACATACTGTATTAAATGTTAATTAGTCTTATTATATTTTCCCCAACCTATAAAGTTCATTAATCAACTATACTTTAATTTTTGATTACATTAAAAACTTATATTATAGGTTATTCTTATGAAAAACTCATAAACACAATTTTTAAAACCCTTTACCATTGCCCAAAAATTCCCAAATTTAATATACAGTAACTATAACATTTTAGACATATTATAAAATTTTTATTTCATAAAAATATCTTTTTAATTTAGCCAAATAATTCCAGAAAAGCCGTAACTTGTAAAAATCATAACTATGTTTAAAAACTCCAAATCCATAATAATTTACATCAAAATAAACTAATAAAATAAGGAATCTATGGTTAAAATTTCAAGTCAAAATACATTCGGGAAGGCACTTAAATTAATTAAACAAGTTAGGGTTTATTCCTGGAAACAATATAAAAACTTATACATTTAAATTCGTATGTTTTAATCGTGGCCGTCTTTATTAACTGAGATCGGACGGCCCGTGTTGCGCGAGTTCTTCAGAGGATTCAAATCGAAACCGAGTACTAATTCACCTATAGCTCTCGATCTACAGAACGAAATTCAACGATTCTTGTTTCTATGGATTCGAAATCGAATTCCGGTTCTAATGGTACCGATTTCCCCAATTTCATGCAGTATTCATCAAGATTCGAGGTTGATTACGAGAGTTAGGGTTCTTACTAATTTCCGAGTACGATTCGAACAAATCCATCAAATTCTCTTAATATAGTACGTAATTGACACAATTGAAACATGGGTTAGGTCGGAATTGTAAAACCGGTTAGCATAATCGGAGGAATTGAAAAAGCTCACCGGAATTGCTCGAATCGAAGTGATTTCGAGATCGGGTTTCTGGAAAAATTCGAACTTCCGACCAGTTCGTGAAGCAACTTCGAGGATCTATAAGTTATGCACAGATCGAGTTAGGCTTTGTTTTTGGGCTCATTAGAAAGATGAAACTTAGATCTACACATTGATAACTAGAACTAATCCTAACTCGCATATACAGAAAGAAAATTGACCCGAAAGTTACGAGTTTACCTCTCTGTTTCCGGTATGATTTTATGTGCTGAAAAATCCGGAACTTTGAGCGACTATAACTTCCAAACGGTTATGATTCAGGCTTGGGCATAAACATAAGAATTGTAGACGGGTTAGAGATCTACACAACGAGCTAAAGAAATCAAAATTTGGTTGAGAAACGAGGATTTATGGCTGACGAATTTACCTGAATTCGAAGGGAATTGGAATCTGGGTTGCGACTGAGAAAGGTGCCAACTTGAGAACGATTTTCCCGTTGATGTAGATGGAGTTAGGGTTGTATGAGTTACGGTTGTGAAGATGAATTAAGGAGAAGAGATAAAGAAGACGGCTGGAAAATATTGAAAGTGAAGAAGATATAGCCGTCACAAGTTAGGTCAAAATCGGTTTTGCTGGAGAAAAACAAGGAGGTAAAAATCTGCTAAGTGTTGGGACGCACGAGAGGCTGACACGTGGCACTTTATGAAATTTTGGCTCTAAACTTCAAACTAGCATAACTTTGGCTAGGATGATCCGTTTTTGACGTTCTTTTTATCGATCTTCATGGTTTTTCATAACCTATTTTTGGTATAGGTTTCATGGCCTGGTTTGACCATTCTCAAAAAGTCAACTCTAGCAAGGCTTAATAAGCTTTAAGGTTTCTAGAATTTTATATTGACTTTTTATTTCAAAACAATGTTCCAACACTTCCAAAATCTTTATAATATATGGAGTGTTTAATAATTTTCCCAAGATTTATTGACTTATAAATCTTATTATTAAATTCATAATACATATAATAATGTATAATAATTAGGGTTAAATAGAGAAAACCCCTAAATAAATTCACAACCCCATATAATAATTTAATATTCATAATTCCATATAATAATTTAATATTCATAATTCCATATAATAATTTAATACTTAATAGTATTAAAGGTTTAATAAAAGAAATCCCCTAAATTAATTTAAATTAATTTAAATTAATTTAGGGGTATTTCAGCATATCCCCCTTAAAAGAAACTTCGCCTCGAAGTTTAAAAATCAACTAATAAGCACTCACACCGCTTCGGGTGTGCTGAGACAATAAAAGTTCCAATGAAGTTCCATACCAAACCAATCCTTTATTTCCATCCACTTCCATAACAACATTCCACTCAAGATTACTCAAAATCAAACTGAATCAGGTATACCAAGATATACATGATGAAAATCAAAAGTCACATACTGAGTCATAATGCAAAAACCAAGCACATACAAACACCTCTCATTCTGCTAATACTGTTCTCCCTTTGCTAATAATGAAACGCGGCATAATCCGGATGAGATAACGAAGGAGGAGTATGCCAGCATATCCCCCTTAAAAGAGCTAAGGTACGCCCTCGTACCGCTACTAATGGCACATTCAAAGAATTCAACACCTTATTAACCAGCTTTGTTGAATTTTACTGCACGTTGATTATATCTATGATCGTTATATATATCTGTATCTCTTGATTGTTATGTATTTGTATTTCCTTGGTGGTTATAAAATTTTATCTTATGATTATTATCCATTCATTTAATGACGGATACGAATTATATGTCCATATGTGATCATTTATCATATCAATTATATTATCAAGCTATAAACCAGGTGTAACGTATTTGAGTAGTTTATAATAATATTTCAGATCATTTAATAATCCTTAATAATCTTCCAAAATCATCTTCAAGGGTTTATTAGTCAACCATATGTTAAAACTTTATAAGATAAATATTTTCTGTGACTTTTCAAGTTTCAATTGTTTTTATAATTAATTATCGTATTTTAGATGATTCATTCAGTTTACTTTATAAAATTTACTTATTATATATTTACATAATCTCACCCAAGGGAGAATCTAAGGAAGTTCTTATCAATTATAATGTAGCTCCAAAATCTGATTCCTTTATCTTAAAATTTATTTTTCAAGATAGGGACTCTATAAAATTTTAAGTCAAATGAACTAGTCTAATGAAAACTCACTCACTCTTGGTGATTATTTTTCTTCGGGTTTGTTCTATGTAAGTTCTTCTGATTATTAAATCTTAGTACTCTCTTAGACAATGGTGGCTTTTAGTAAATATCGCTGTTAGTGTGACTTTTAAAATTTATACCTGTATAATGTTAAACTTCCAAGTAAACATGAGGATTTCAATCTTTAAGTAACTCCCAATTACTCACTAGATGCTCAATATTCCGAGTATTTAAGGATCAATGATATTAGTTTAGTGTTACTCTTCTCTTCACTAATCTTTAAGTAACTTCTTTATGGTTTTTATATTCAACAAGGGGTAGACGTTCTACCTTGAGTACCCAAACTTAATTCCCTTCCTCCATATATAGGTATTTTTCACCAAAATTTAACTCAATAAATCCTTTCCTTGTTTGATTTAATACGGATTAAGATATAAATTGATTGTTCATTGTGGCTAGTAATGAAATATGCCTACTAAGATTTCATGATGGTAACGTCTTACCACCATTCCTCAAGTTCAACACAATCCATCACCTGCGTAGAAGATTATTTACAGTTAGATGACAAGGCTTGTCTAGCCCCTAAACTTCCAGAAGTGGGTGTGCACCCCCACTACTTTCAGCCTAGGAGTTCGTCGCACCAGGCACTTCCCGTAGGGTGTTAGGTTTATGTGTTTTCTTTCTAAAGTTAACATAGAGTTTTAATGTGTTTTACAGTTCAGATGTTGATCTTTTCTAATACGCTACTAGTTCTTGTTAGCTTAATAATTTTCTAGACTTAAGATTTATCTTAAACATTATCTTTAGGTAATAAATTGATACCAAGTAGTTCATGAGATTTATTTCAAACTTTAAAGGAGTTGAAGTACTTTCACATAATATCAATACTAATTTAGTTATGTAAAGTTCTATTTGTATACTGTTTTCAACCAAAAGTATTCTTTAAATTCAGGAATTTGTGTACTAGCTTTTAAAGGATTGCATTTTTTTTAGCAATGTATTCTCCATGAATATTTTGAAAAAAGCTTAATATTTGGTTTATCTCAACCAAAATCTTATCGTACTTAATATAGGATGTTCCAAACTTATATATATGTATATATATTTCTGTAGTTTATTGTTGGAACGGTATAACAACACATCACACTCAACAGACATTCACAAAAGAAAAGTGTGTAAAGGAATCGTTCACAATTCCAAAAGGGTTAGGAGTCGTGCCTTACTGGAGTCCTCACTTCCCAATTCTACCCCAGTTCCCCAGTTTTAAGTGCACCTATAATCTAAGTATTTCACTCGGCTTGTTTTCTCGGGTTCAGAGCGTAACTACGCTCTGATACCACTTTCTGTAACACCCTTAATAATAAAACAACAGCGGAAATAAAACTAAAGGTGCTACAGACCATCGGGCTCCAAACACCCGGTACCAACCTCACCAATTACAACTTTACAATTAACTAAGTTACGGTCTGAACTTCGAGAAAACTTAACAAACATAACAATAAAACACATTCGCTCTCCACAAAACCTAGTCCCATCCCAAACGCTCATTCTCTTCGTGGCCACCTGTAAATCAATTCGTACCTGCAAGATGAAACCAAGCAGCCCACCCCAAAAGGGGCGGGTCAGTTCCCTGGAATGGAACTGGTACAATTCTCCAAAAAAACTTATAAAACATAACTCTTCAAAATAAATAGTAACATGAAAACAAACTCTTAAAAGTAAAACAGAGATAAAGCACTTCAAAACAATCAAGTTAAAGAGAAAGAAAACAAGACAAAGATAGAGATAGAGAACTTCCAAAACAAGTCATCCACTTAAGTAGTCACACCACATAGTTAGTAAGCATCCATTGTTGATGTTAGAACCAATTCCCATTAGGAGTAGAAAAACCCAGATAGCCACAAAGGACTAGGAATGAATGAGAGAAAACCAAAACCAGCAACTCAAGAATGGAATAACCAACTGGGAGAGATGGCCCCCACCGCCAAGAACGTCCATTAGGACAGGGGATATACAGCCCCTACTGTTAACTACGTCCTCTAGGACAGGGATATACAGCCCTACTGTTATCACGTCCACTAAGGACAGGGGATATACAGCCCCTTACTGTTCATCACGTCCCTAAGGACAGGGGATATACAGCCCCTTACTGTTAAATATCAATGCCCCTATGGGCGAGGGATATACAGCCCCCTACTGTTCACATTAAAGACGCGCGCACGTCGAAAGAAAGATTCCAAGATTGACCTTTTCCAAAAATCCCGCTAGATCACCAACTACCCAGAGCAATACCAAAACACTCAGTCCTACAGAGTGCAGAAGCGTAAACCCTAAGCAGCCAATGTCTAACGGGCAACCAAGTAGAAGAAACCAATACCCAAGTGAGTTCCACACCAAGGCTCAGTTAGTCACACAAGCTGAGTTAGTCACACAACCATTTTTTTCTTAGAAAATCCTCTTAAAGTCAGTTAGCGTTTTCCAAAACATTCCACAAGTCAACCATTAAAAATATCGGAGTACGAGAAATCGTACAACACATTCCATAAAGTCCAAACACATCAAGCTGAGTACGAGAAATCGTACAAACATTCCATAAAGGCCAAAACAACAAGCTGAGTACGAGAATCGTACAAAACATTCCATAAAGTCACCAAAAGCTGAGTACGAGAAATCGTACCTGGGTAACGCTGTAGCAGTTCTAATCAACTTGCGTAAACAATCAACAGTACTCTGAAGAATATTAAAGGTAGTCTATCATCAATCACTTGTAGCCTATGTTACGCTTAAATAAACTCCTTACTCTATTTCAAAATCTCAATTATCTTTTAAGCCCTCACTTAAATGTTATGTATAATCTTTGAGTTATCTGAGAACGTTGTATAGCCCAAGGTGGTAAGATCAGGAATGTTTCGATTAACATTGCTAATTGTCCATTCTATCCACTTTATTCATACTTAACCACAATTCTCACATTCAAGACTTTTGAGACCTCTATATCATAAATGTTTTATATTATATAATTAAATCTAAGAATTCCAATGATAATCTTAAGCTCAATACCTTTATTCTTAATTTGGAATAAACATTGTATTATGACCTATGATGAGTTCATCTCAGAATACTATACTATTATCTCACAATGTAAAGATTATGTATTTAAACAATTTCTACTAGACAACCCATTATGATTAAGTCTTTCCCTTAACTTAATTAAGACCTACATCTTGTATATTGGAATCATAGTGTTGTAGACGCATTTTATTATAACTTAATCGAATTACTAAACTCATTTATCTTATCTTTAGTTCAGAATAACTTTAATTACAACCATCTAAAAATCTTGTCATAAGATGTTAAATTACTTTTCATCTTGAAATAACCATATTATAATTAACTTAGACTCATAGAACTCTTACATTTAGTATCCACAGGGTATATTACTTACTTTATCATAACTATATAATAAGGTGTTTTAAGATAACCTCTAATGTATCCTTACTTACATTTAATTTCCCAAATGTTCTATTTTACACACATTCCCTCCATAGGCTATGTATAAACCCTTTATATTAAACTTCGTTAAACTCAAGTCTTAAATACATTTTATATTGTTTACAAAACCTAAAGTTTCAAAAGAATAACTTAATAAATTAATTTCCTTTATTGTATTCAGGATGGACAATATATCTACATAAAGTAGAATTTATCAAAGAATTAAATTCTGGTTCGTAAGTGAAATTGTTAATTATTTAATAAGATAATCTATTATGAAAAATCCCCATACCTTATATTCAAATGACACATTAATATTTCCCGTGTCAAAAGGTAAATCCTTATAGCCTCTTATGTAACTTAGTTCCTCTAAATAAAGGTTCAAAGGTTTATGTATCTAATTTCCATTTATAAACCTTTCAGTAAATCTTTAACTATTATGTACAACACTTATTTATAAACTCACATCTTGAATATTAGTAATAAATGTTCTATATGGCTAACTAATTCTAAGAAACTTAAGGATTATTATTTAGAGTAATTTCCTAATCATAGTTTAATATAGTTTTATACCATAATCCTTTTAATGATTTTATCTCAAAATATCAAGTTA
Organism: Limonium bicolor; assembly: GCA_023374045.1. Classification (NCBI taxonomy): domain Eukaryota; kingdom Viridiplantae; phylum Streptophyta; class Magnoliopsida; order Caryophyllales; family Plumbaginaceae; genus Limonium; species Limonium bicolor. The sequence continues at coordinate 123,974,939 of CM041779.1, forward strand.
TTACTCAATACTATAAATATTAAGAAATGATTAAATCTAGACTTATTTATCCTCTTCACATTTAGATGTAAAAGTAACTCATTTACTTTATTATTGTTTATATAATAAGAACATTTAAATGTAAAAGTATTTCATTCATTTTATTATCAATTATATAATAAGATCTATTTGTGTAACACTTTATGTAAACTAATTACAAATATTCCTAAATTCAACTTATTAATTTCTTAACCCAATTATAGATTTACATTTGGACATTGACTAAATATATACATGTATTTAATACTGTTTATATAAATCTTAGAAGTTCAAGGGTAACTAAAAACTCAATTCATAACCATAAATTAATACCACCTCATATAGTATTCTATTATTAGTATTATGTAGAGGTTTTATTTTAACTCATTAATTCCTGCATATTATATTTTCTATAAGGTATTTTATTTCCTTTTATTTATTATTTATCGTATATATATATATACATCCTTCCTATTATATTTCTCACAAGGAATGTTATTTCCTTTATCTATTTTTATTGTATTTATATATATATAATATATATATATATCTACATATATTAAGATTTATCTAGAACATCTTTAAGAAATTCTATTGTATTTAATTATATTTAATATCTTTTAGACATATCCACAACTGATTTATGGTTTATAAAATAATATTTCCCTTAGTTTTAGTTAAACATAGTAGCTTCCATATTATATAATAATAAAATGTAGTTTAGTTAAATTCCTTGATTTAATATAAGTTTCTATTTATTTCTCTCATATAAATATATATATAAATATATGTAACAATTTTTACTTCACTTAAAGTTAATACCCAAATATTTATAAACATACTGTATTAAATGTTAATTAGTCTTATTATATTTTCCCCAACCTATAAAGTTCATTAATCAACTATACTTTAATTTTTGATTACATTAAAAACTTATATTATAGGTTATTCTTATGAAAAACTCATAAACACAATTTTTAAAACCCTTTACCATTGCCCAAAAATTCCAAATTTAATATACAGTAACTATAACATTTTATACATATTATAAAATTTTTATTTCATAAAAATATCTTTTTAATTTACCAAATAATTCCAGAAAAGCCGTAACTTGTAAAAATCATAACTATGTTTAAAAACTCCAAATCCATAATAATTTACATCAAAATAAACTATAAAATAAGGAATCTATGGTTAAAATTTCAAGTCAAAATACATTCGGGAAGGCACTTAAATTAATTAAACAAGTTAGGGTTTATTCCTGGAAACAACATATAAAAACTTATACATTTAAATTCGTAGTTTTAATCGTGGCCGTCCATCTTTATTAACTGAGATCGGACGGCCCGTGTTGCGCGAGTTCTTCAGAGGATTCAAATCGAAACCGAGTACTAATTCACCTATAGCTCTCGATCTACAGAACTAAATTCAACGATTCTTGTTTCTATGGATTCGAAATCGAATTCCGGTTCTAATGGTACCGATTTCCCCAATTTTCATGCAGTATTCATCAAGATTCGAGGTTGATACGAGAGTTAGGGTTCTTACTAATTTCCGAGTACGATTCGAACCCAAATCCATCAAATTCTCTTAATATAGTACGTAATTGACACAATTGAAACATGGGTTTAATAGAATTTGATGGGGGGAGAATGTTATTTGGTAGGTGGCGCATAGTATAACCGAGAAAGAAAGAGTATAGCATATTAGGTCTAGCTACTGTATTGATTAGTATATTGTATTCGTGTGTTACAATCCTCCATCCGACTAACATATATATACAAGTATTAGATGTTAAAGATAAATAACAACTAATGGAAAGATAATACTATACAACTAGATAATAGAAAATGTTATTTGGTAGGTGGCGCATAGTATAACCGAGAAAGAAAGAGTATAGCATATTAGGTCTAGCTACGTATTGATTAGTATATTGTATTCGTGTGTTACATCCTCCATCCGACTACATATATACAGTATTAGATGTTAAAGATAAATAACAACTAATGGAAAGATAATACTATACAACTAGATAATAGAACATGTCTAATGTGGACTGGACAACGATAGGGGCTTAGCCCATTATTATCCCAATACCCCCCGCAAGCCGTAGGCGAGTTAGGACTGCCAAGGCTTGAAGTGTGGGTTTGCTCATGCCCATGCGTTCCAACTGTTCTTTATATTTTGTCCCTGGAAGAATCTTTGTCATCATGTCGGCTAACTGTGTCGTAGTATTGTGTAAGTCACTCGATAAGACCTTGTTGTATCTTTTCCTTACAAAATGACAGTCGATCTCGATGTGCTTGGTGCGTTCATGGAGAGAACTGGATTTCTGGCTATGTGTATAGCTGACTGATTATCACACTTAATTGGTATGGGTCTGATGCTACCAACACCAATCTCATGCAACAAACGAGTCAACCAGGTGAGTTCAGCGGTAACACGTCGCAGGGAGCGATATTCTGCTTCTGCACTAGAGAGAGAAAGAACCTTGTTCTTAGTCTTCCAAGAGATAGGGCTATCTCCGAGAAAGATATAATAACCTGAGACTGACTTCCTTGTATTTGGACATGCCGCCCAATCTGAATCACAGTATGCCAAAGTTCTAGATTGGAGTGATCGTTGCTGCTCAACTGGATTCCATAACTCGTGGTTCCCTTCACATAGCAGAGAGCATGTAAAGCTGCTTGCATATGTAAGTCTGTTGGTTCTGCATGAACTGGCTGAGAACTTGAACGGTAAAACTAATATCTGGCCTAGTGTTAGACAGATAATTAAGTTTTCCAACTAAACGACGATAAGTAGTGGGATCTTCAAGAGGAATCCCATCTCTAAGAAGAAGTGATGTTCCCATTTTCATGGGTCCCTGTGTATTGTTGGCACGACCACAATCATATTCCTCAACTAGATCCATGCAGAACTTTCGTTGAGATAGAATATATCCATGGTTGTTTGGATAAATTCTTACCTAAGAAGTAATGCAGATTTCCCAAATCCTTAATCTTGAAGTTAAATCCAATGCTCGTTTAATGTTATCAATATCACTCTGTTTCGTTCCCATCACTAGCATATCATCTACATAGACAGCGATGAAAATCATGCCTCCGTTGACATCTTTGTAGAACAAAGAATAATCATTCTTGGATTGAGTAAAATTGAGAGCATGGAGAAAGTTGACAAGCTTGGAAAACCATTGACGGGAGGCTTGCTTGAGACCGTACAGAGATTTCTTTAGAAGACAAGCTTTGTTTTGCCCAGAAACTTCAAGACCTGGGGGTATTTTCATGTAAACCTCCTCGTCTAAATCACCATGCAAAAAGGCATTGTTTACATCTAAACGATTGATTATCCACCCTTTGTTCAGAGCAACGACAATGAGGGCACGAATGGTTGTCATCTTAACCACTGGGGAAAAGGTTTCTGTATAATCCAGCCCGTGTCGTTGGGTGTAACCTTTCGCAACCAATCTTGCCTTGTACCTTTCCAACGAGCCATCTGATTTCAGTTTCACCTTGTAAACCCATTTACACCCAATTACTTTCTTCCCCTTAGGTAAGGTAACAACATCCCACGTGTTATTTGCCTTAAGTGCTTGCAATTCGTTATCCATTGCTGTTCTCCAATGATCATGTAACACTGCTTCTTTGTAAGTGTTGGGCTCGTGGACTCCCATGAGACGTGTTGTCACATTGCATGCCACGGATGAAAGGACAATGGACGTACAAGGTTTTATTTGTTAAACTTGCCAAATCTGAAATAAAACTGGTGGTACTGTTCTTGTTCCCATAGACTCTCTCATCAACACCTCTTGGAAAGCGGTGTTACAAATATATTTGATAAATAGCTAGGCTTGTGTATCTCTCTACTGGAACGGCGAAGATTGGTCTGCCCCACATGTTGTTCGACACCCTCTGTCTCTTGCTGTCGTTCTTGCAGTATTTCATCATCAAGAAGAAAATCACGGACCGCTTCATGTATTACAGTTTCATCGTTATGTATAACATGATATAGCGGCCATAACGCTCTATGCCTTGTGTGTAGGGAAATATTCCAACATGAAACTTAACGTCCCTACTTACTTCCACCTCTTGAGTGTCAATACTCAAAACTTTGTATCCTTTCTTTCGTGGATCTAGACCCAAAAAAAACACATGCCTCTCCCTTAGGATTGAACTTCCCACTCTTGTTAAGAAAAGTCTTGTAGCACAAACAACCAAAGGGTTTTATATCATCATATGTCGGCGTGTGACCATATAAACTCTCAAATGGTGTTTGCCAAGTAACGCTTTAGTCGGAAGTCTGTTCACAAAAATGTTGCGTATAAATGCATTCTCCCAAAAAAGCCAAAGGAACATTTGACTGAAAAAATATTGCTCTCGCTGTTTCAAGCAAGTATTTATGTTTCCTCTCAACCACTGCATTTTGTTGTGGCGTGTGGGCACATGTCGTTTGATGAATAATTCCTCTTTGAGTATAAAACAATTTTCCTTCATTCGAACTCCCGAGTTCCTTTGCATTATCCGTTCTGACTACCTTGATTTTTGTTTCAAATTGTCGCTTCCATGTTAATGAAATTCACAACGGTTGCCCAAGCTTCTCCCTTTTGTTTAATTAATTGAACCCAAGTTGTACGTGTGAATCATCCACAAAACACACGAAGTATTTGTACCCGTTATAGTTTCTGTATTAAACGGGCCCCATACATCGACGTGAAGCCATTTCAAATGATCTCTTAGTCTTGCTTAAGGAAATTAGCGAATGGTAACCTCTGAGCTCTTTGCTTTGTAGCATATATCAAGCATGGTTGGAAGGAAAATCTGTTGTTTTTATTAAACCCATTTGTACAATTTTGCTATACGGTACATGGCCTAATCGTATATGAATTTCTTCATATTGGGCTGAGTTTGGAGACAAGCCCAATACCGTGACCATTCACCGCGTCGTCCCGCTTCAACTGCAAAATTCTAAACAAGCATCTGCCTGGCCCGCATCCACACATACGGACCGCTGTAGCCTAGCCCAAAACTTTCAACCTTCCCTGTCATAGGGCCCTGAATATAACAACGTTCGAATCAAAAATCAGGTGCTAGCGTACTGTTGAGTCAACTTCTTTACAGAGACCAGATTGAATAAGAAATTCGGCACAAACAAAACGTTTTTAACCAGAATTCCTTCCGATTTGAACATTCCAATCAGTTTTACTTCCTGTGGTCTTCCATCGGGCAGCATAACCATGCGTGGAGCTTGCAATGTTTTCCAGTTTGCAAAACAGATTATGCGCACCAGACATTGATCGGTAGCGCCAGAATCAATCACCCACTTTCCATCAAAAGAATAGAGGAATCTTTTCCCATTAAGCAGCGAAATTGCTAATACAGTAAGACTGCTTACCTGAGAAATTGCTGTAGCTCATTCTTCTGTTTTGACTCCTCCTGTGCTATTACGAATTAAGTCGCAATTTGCTGTAATGTTTTGGTGTTAACCCATCATCCTGCCCCTTTTCGCTTGAGCCACAATCTGCTTTCACTGGTGTGCAAACCCCTTCCGTTTGCGAGCGAGAATGACTTCTCTCCCATGAAGTGATAAAATCAGCGGCAATATGCCCTGATTTCTTGCAATGATTGCATTTACGCCTCTGAAAACACTCTTCGAAGGTGTGTCCACCTTTCTTGCAGTAAGTACAAACTAATTTCCTTTTCTCCAGATCTCCTCCGTTTTTAGGGTTCACAGCCTTTTCTCCAATTCCTTGTCCATAAAAGGACATAGCATCTTCTCGGGTCTTCCTTTCCCCTCTGTTCTTCGTCTTGCTTCACCAGCGAAAAGGCCTTTTCTATACTCGGGGGGGCTGTTTGCATCGCCAGAATTTGCCCCCTAATGGAAAGATACTCCCGATTTAAACCCATGAGAAACTGAAGAAGCTTATCCTCCTCATGAGCCGCCTTAATTTTCTTGTTGACGCCGCAGGTACAGCCGGTACAAGTACAGCACTGAAGAGGACGGGCTAATTCGATTTCTCCCCAAATTCTTTTCAGACGATTGAAGTAAGCAGTGATCGATTCATCGCCCTGCTTCACTTCACCAAGATCCCGCTTCAAAGTGTGTACAACAGCGAGATTGCTGTGTTCGTACCTCCCGCAAAGAGATTCCCAAATCTCCTTGGGATCGTTACAATAGCGAACGCCTTGAGCAACACTAGGCTCCAGAGCAGTCTTGATCCACGCAGCGACTAAAGAATTCGATCTTTCCCACGCCGAAAACCGAATCTTGTCTGCTTCATCCGGTTTCTCAATTTTGCCGGTGACGAAAGCGTATTTATTCTTCATCTTGAGAGCATTAATCATGTCGCACTTCCACCCTAGAAAGCCTTTACCATTGAATTTAGGGACAAGACTTATACCAGGGTTTTCAGCAGCATGTACATAAAGGGGATCATTGACATCTATGGAGGTGCTGCTGTCAGACGTAGAAGTTTTCTTGCCTTTTCCATCGTCTGTCATCTTGAAAGAAGAAGAACTAACCTAAGCTCTTGATACCATAATAGAATTTGATGGGGGGAGAATGTTATTTGGTAGGTGGCGCATAGTATAACCGAGAAAGAAAGAGTATAGCATATTAGGTTTTGCTACTGTATTGATTAGTATATATTGTATTCATGTGTACAACCCTCCATCCGACTAACATATATATACAAGTATTAGACGTTAAAGATAAATAACAATTAATGGAAAGATAATACTATACAACTAGATAATAGAACATGTCTAATGTGGACTGGACAACGATAGTGGGCTTAGCCCATTATTATCCCAATAGGGTTAGGTCGGAATTGTAAAACCGGTTAGCATAATCGGAGGAATTGAAGAAAGCTCACCGGAATTGCTCGAATCGAAGTGATTTCGAGATCGGGTTTCTGGAAAATTCGGACTTCCGACCAGTTCGTGAAGCAACCTTCGAGGATCTATAAGTTATAGCACAGATCTAGTTAGGCTTTTTTTTGGGCTCATTAAAAGATGAAACTTAGATCTACACATTGATAACTAGAACTAATCCTAACTCGCATCATACAGAAAGAATTGACCCGAAAGTTACTAGTTTACCTCTCTGTTTCCGGTATGATTTTATGTGCTGAAAAAATCCGGAACTTTGAGCGACTATAACTTCCAAACGGTTATGATTCAGGCTTGGGCATAAACATAAGAATTGTAGACGGGTTAGAGATCTACACAACGAGCTAAAGAAATCAAAATTTGGTTGAGAAACGAGGGATTTATGGCTGGACGAATTTACCTGAATTCGAAGGGAATTGGCAATCTGGGTTGCGACTGAGAAACGTGCCAACTTGAGAACGATTTTCCCGTTGATGTAGATGGGTTAGAGTTTGTATGAGTTACGGTTTGTGAAGATGAATCAAGGAGAAGAGAATAAAGAAGACGGCTTGGAAAAATATTGAAAGATGAAGAAGATATAGCCGTCACAAGTTAGGTCAAATCAGTTGTTTGTGCTGGAGAAAAACAAGGAGTAAAAACTGCTAAGTGTTGGGACGCACGAGAGGCTGACACGTGGCACTTTATGAAATTTTGGCTCCAAACTTCAAACTAGCATAACTTTGGCTAGGATGATCCGTTTTTGACGTTCTTTTTATCAATCTTCATTGTTTTTCATAACCTATTTTTGGTATAGGTTTCATGACCTGTTTGACCATCCTCAAAAGTCAACTCTAGCAAGGCTTAATAGCTTTAAGGTTTCTAGAATTTTATATTGACTTTTTATTTCAAACAATGTTCCAACACTCCCCCAAAATCTTTATAATATATATGGAGTGTTTAATATTTTCCCAAGATTTATTGACTTATAAATCTTTTATTAAATTCATAATACCATATAATAATGTATAATAATTAGGGTTAAATAGAAGAAAACCCCTAAATAAATACACAACCCCATATAATAATTTACTATTCATAATTCCATATAATAATTTAATATTCATAATTCCATATAATAATTAATACTTAATAGTATTATTAAAGGTTTATAAAAGAAATCCCCTAAATTAATTTAAATTAATTTAGGGGTATTTCAGTAGGCCATCAGGCAATCTACATAGTCGGATGCCTACCCCGTAGAGGATCATTTTTCCTGGTAGTCTTTGGATCGTGGAAGTCCTTGGAGGATCAAAAAACTACCGCATGGGGAGAAGAGGCCCTTGGAGGGGGCGAATAAGTCCATTACCAGGTGGATGCCCTTGATGGGCAATGAACTTTTGCCTTTCTTTGGGGACGGTTATGATGAGTGAACATGAATAGGTCTCTTTCTCACATTTGATTTACAAGCCTCTGGGAGAAAATGCTTGAGAGGGACCGAGCTATCATTAGAAAGAGCATCTTCGCTCCTGACCCCGTGGTGGAGCCAGAGCTAGGATTCAAGAGAGTCGAATCTGGCTTGGGAGCATCATTCGGGCAGGAAGAAGAAGGACGGTCAAAGCCACATGCAATCCTCCAGACATTTCGATCATCCTTCAATGTGGACTTTTTACCGAAGCGAATTCCCGATGCCCGCAACCATGGCCCGTACGGGAAGATCTCACCCGGTGGGCACAATTGGTCAGAGCACTCCTTGGTGGTGTGGAGAAAGAGACCACATCGAAATCAGATACCCGACATGCTCTCGTATGAGACTCTTATAAAAAGGTCCCTTCCTAACACACCGAAGGACTGGGAGCTTGACATCTAAGAGGACTTTAAGACGGAAAAAGTCCCCACCAATTCTGTTGTCCTCCTCAATGAACTCAGGGAAGGAACCGAGCTTGTTACTTATTGCTTTGGCAAAGAGGCGGTTATGTAAAAGAAATGGGATGCCATCAATACGGGCCTAGATGGGAACCATTGAAAGGTACGATCAGAGGGAGCTAGAAGCTTGTCAATGGGGAGAAGGATGAGGGAGCTATCGTAGGACCACGGTCCTTTGTCGAGAGCTCCTTGTGCAAGATTGTGGTGATCAAGTTCAAAAAATAAGACATTCTTCCCTACACTACGAACTTTAAGCTCACAGTCTATCCTCCAAAGTATAAAGAGGGAGCTTCTCATCAAGCGGGTGTCAACAGTATTGCTTGTGAAAACCTTGGCGAGGAGACATCAATCAAAATAAATTAGGATCGTCTCTATGACCAATTTGTCAAGCGTGGTCCATCCCTTCTTCAGAAGTGAGGGAGAAGTCACCACATTTTTCCGCAATCTCTTTAACCTGGGGATCCATTAGATGACATGAAAGCTTAGGGCACAAAGAAATGAGTGTCGGCAGGGGGAAGCAGTGAAGGTTAGTGAGGGGCAGATGATACGGACAATGGGGCAGTGGGAGGTATTGATGGGCGGTTAGCATTTGAAAACTAAGAACCAGGGGATGGGCAAGACCTACTCCTTCCATGCATGCAATAGGCGCATACGTTACATTTCCAATCTGGACTGTGAGAATGTCAACCCCTTGGGAAATGTGGGAGTGCATGGCTATACCTAGCTAGTTGGTAGAAGAAGATTACAGGTGGCGGGGTTTGCAGATATCGAAGCACGGGGAGGAGGGAGGATGGGGAAGATGGAGATTTAGAAGGAAAGAGTGAGGACTTGACCTCGTCGATCACAAAAATGGCAGCAAACTTACCGAGGAGGAAAAGGGAACTCGCCATGGAGGAGTGCTCTCGCCGAAGAGAGATAGTCTTTCGTATAACTCTATTGTGCAGTCGAAATCGAATACAGAAATTGAATGCAAGAGATTTTTTTTCTATCTTGAAAATAGAAGAAATGTTGTATTATAGTTTCTCTTATTATTCTCACACACTTTTCAAACAAAAAATCAATTAAGTGGCAATAGAGTTGCTTAGGTAGGTTAATTGTTAACTTGTTTGTACTTAGTTTTCTAAAATTCAATTTCACTATTAGCATGTCAAGCATGCGGCATGCCCACACAGTGTTTTGTGCGGTTAGTATATGTGGCAGTCTAGTCAGGAAGATGATTTGATTTATATGGCATATAAGTGAGAATTAAACTTTAAATGATTGTAACTTTTAAAATATAAGTCTAAAATAAAAAATTGTACCATAGTTCATCTAAATTCAAGCACTTCAAAACAGAACCAATCATTGATATTTTGACAAGTTCAAAGAATTATATTAGTTACATGTGTATATCAACATATATCAACGAGACTTATGATTCACCACATACAGTTTCAAATACACCATATAACATAATAATACACCACAAAACAATAATGATTCAATATTTGTTCCAAATTTTGTCATATAATTCACCACTTATTAGTTAATGAATCATGATATTAATTTTAATGAATCATAAGATCAATTTTGGTGAATCATAATATCAAAATGAATAAATCAAATCATCACTTTAGTGTATCATCATAAACATAAAAAAAATTAAAAAAATAATACAACACAAAACAATATTTGGTACATGAGGAAAATACATGATTCACCATACAAGGTTTAAAATACATCACAATACCATAATAATACACCATAAAAAAATAGTTTTTTATCGGTTCCGGAGTTTGTTATCTAATCCATTAGTTATTTGTTAGTGAATCATCATATAAATTTTAATGAATCATAATATCAAAATTAATGAATCATATTATCATTTTAGTGTATCACCGTAAACATATAAAATAAATTTGTTCAAAATTGTTAAAACATATTTATGACCGGTCTTGTTTTGAAGAGATTGAATTAGATGAACAATGGTATAATTTTTTCATTTCGGACTATATTTTAAAAGTTACAATCTTTTAAAATTAATGTAATAAAAAGGTCACTCACTTACTTATTAGTTAATGAATCATCATATCAATTTTAATGAATCATAATATCAAAATTAATGAATCATATTATCATTTCAGTGTATCGTTATAAACATATAAAAATAATTTTTTTTAAGTTGTCAAAACATATTCATGACTAGTCTTATCTTAAACAGATTGAATTTAGTGAACAATTGTATTATTTTTTTATTTTGGACTTATATTTAAAATGTTACAATCATTTAACATTAATGTAATAAAAAGGTCACCTAGTCAGCAAATGACTGGGACTACCAAGTGGATGAACCGTACGTTGCATTGTGCGGGCAAGCCGCATCTTCGAATCTAGGTTGGATCAGTTAAGTGTTATTCGGTTGGGTTTTCTCAGCTAACTTTGTAATTATATACCCCTCTTGTTTTAAGTATATGACTTTCTAATTTTCGGCACAAGAATAAAGGAGAAAAAAGTGGACAACTTTACCCTTACTTTTGCATTGGAATTTAGAAATTAGACTAAATTGAAAAGTAGAGTTGTGAGTGAAAACATGAGGGGTCGAATTGGATAATAAAAGACAAAAAAAAAAACAAAACAAGGCTACCATTTTACTTCAAATCCCATAATATCAATGCAGTAACACTAAAATATGTAACATGTATTGCAATGTAATGTCACAAGTTCTAGACTAGAAAACACATCCAGTGTCTAAACTTCCCCTTTAAAATATTAAGGGCTTGCTTGGTTAACGACAATGAGAATGAAAATGAAGGGTATGAGAATAATAATAGAATCAATGGGTATGAGAATAAACATTGTCATACCTTTGTTTGTTTAAGACAAACTATTAATATTCATACTTTCTTCTTTGTTTTCATACTTATTGTGTTGTCCAAATTATTAAAATTCATTACAGAAAATAGAACCAATTACTTTCTACAATATCTTCATAATTTTATAATAATTAAATATAAAATAAATATAGAATTCATTGCTCACATATAAAATAAAATGTTAAACATTATAATTAATTATTTTTATTAAAAAATTTAAATTTAAATTTAATTGTATTATTATAAATCAAATATATAATAGAAAATTAGAGCTAATCAAATGAGCGGACCAACCCATCCTTGTTTCCCCTCAGCTGACCGCCTCATTTTATATTAATTTAATATTATTATTGTCTTTCTAAAAAATATATACAATACAATTAAAATGAATATTCATAACTATTATATGTAATTTAAATATGTATAAAAAATAAAGGGAAATTTCACTAAATACCACTGAGTTTTTGCTTAATTCACGATATACCACTGTGTTTTTAAAATTACACAGGATAACAGTAAGTTTTTACTTATTTCATCAGATAACACTCTGTCACAAAGTTTGTTAAATGTTCCGTTAATATTCTAGGAAAATGACTAAACTACCCTGTTATTAATAAACAACTTGAAAGTGATTTGTCATACTGATAAATTTCATAAGACACCACTTTTTTAGCTATTTATATGGGTACTTTAGTCTTTTTTCTAGGGATATTAATGAAACATTTTGTAAAATATGAGGCAGAGTGTTATCTGGTGAAATAAGTAAAAACTTAATGTTATCCTGTGTAATTTTAAGAACACAGTGGTATATCGTAAATTAAGCAAAAATTCAGTGGTATTTGGTGAAAATTCCCAAAAATAATAATAAATAAATAAATATATATTATATTTTAAAAAATTATATATAGTAATTCAGGTCAGGACAGAGTTAGACGCGGCGGGACAAAAATTTGCTGGGACTTAGCCCGGTTTTTGTATGTATTTATTCGTGTCAGGCTGGGCTTTGCCGTGGGCCTGAATGGTTTTTCATTCAAACTCAATTTGTTGTCCAAGCTCACCCACTTTTTTGTCAGACGAGCTTTTTGGGCTTTTATCGGGTGGATTGCCAAATCGGGTTGTGGATGATTAGCTCTATAACTAATATAAGTATTACCGTTTAAACATAAATTATAATTAATTAAAATTTAGAAATAAAGTTAGCAGTGTGACTATATTATGTATTCTAAATATGTCATTTTTATTATTAACTGCAACCATATTAAAAAATATTTAATATTAGTTATAATATTTGAAATAAGAAATTGATTAAAATATTAATTCACACAAATATTATTTTTTTCTACATATTTTATTTATGGGAAATTTCATCAAATATCATTGAGTTTTTGCTTAATTCACGATATACCACTGTGTTTTTAAAATTACATAGGATAACATTGAGTTTTAAATTATTTCACCAGATAACACTCTGTCTTTTATTTTGTTTACTTCTTTGTTATTTTTCTTGGAAAATGACAAAAATACTCCTGTTATTAACCAATTACGTCACAAATAATTGTCATATTGATAAATTCTATAAGATGCCACCTTAGTTTAACTGATAATAGGGCAGTTTAGTCTTTTTTTCTAGGGATATTAATGGAGAAATTAATGAAATATGTGACAGAGTGTTATGTGGTGAAATAAGTAAAAACTCGGTGTTATCCTATGTAATTTTAGAAACACAGTGGTATATCATGAATTAAGCATAAACTCAGTGGTATTTGGTGAAATTTACTTAATTTCACCAGATAACATTATGTCCCATATTTCATTAAATGCTCCGCTAATATCCCTAGAAAAAAGACTAAACTACCCATGTTATTAGCTAAACTAAGGTGGTATTTTATGGAATTTGTCAATATGACAATTCATTGTCAGGTAATTAATTAATAACATGAGTATTTTTGTCATTTTCCAAGAAAATTAACACAAAAGTTAACGAAATATGAGACAGAGTGTTATCTGGTGAATTACGTAAAAACTCGGTGTCATCTTGTGTAATTTTAAAAACACGGTGGTATATCGTGAATTAAGCAAAAACTCAATGGTATTTGGTGAAAATTCCCATTTATTAATTATTAGTTTCAAAAAAATAAATTTTATGACAATTGATTTTTTTTTTACAAATTGAAACATCAAGGAAATAACTAATTAATAAATATGCTAAAAAGATGTATATGCTGGGAATGAAAAGTTATAACCACCCCCTCCCCTGGCAATTTATGAGAATATGTAAGAATTGATTCTCATACTCATTTTTGATAAATTTATATTCCTTTCTACCAAACATGGTGATAGAGAGAGTTTTATTTCCATTCTCATAAACTCATTTTCATACCATCGTACCAAAAAAAGACCTAAGTGGTAATCAGCCAATGATGTTATATAGTTGCTCATTTACGCGCTTTAAGTCTGCAAGTATAATATGGGTAAAATAGAGGGTATAGTGTAGCTTTTGGTTGACTGTTTTTGTGAGCATGCTGATCAGGCTACATGGTGGACAGTAACCCCATGATGGATGCTCACTATAGATTGGGCATATTCTTGTGGTGTCTATAGTATTTTACCCTATCTCAAAGTTTGGTTGATAGCAAAGGTCTGTAAGGGGGTATGTATGTAAACAAGCTACTAAACTTTTGAATATTGTAAGGCTATTTGGCCAATACTTATCAAAAAAGAAAAAAATTACGAGTTATATATGTGCATACCAAATATTAGAAAATATCTAAGTACCCTAGAGATCAAAAAACCATTGGATCCAATGATATCACAAGGACTTTGTTACTATTTCAACTTTCACATGGATTCTTTTGAGAAAGAAGCACATCAACGCTGACAACTAGCTAATGAATCAAGGTGATCAATCCAGCCAAGTTACTAAATTTATTGAATAGAGGATGGAAAATACATCTTCTCAAGTTTCAAAAGAATATAATAAAGATAATGAAGAAAGAACATTTCCATAGATCAGATACTTTCTCAAGCACAAGATTACTTGGTTGGTGGGTGATGGTGTATAATGTGACTCATGTGCATTAACCTGATAACATCAAAAGAATTTGGAAGTGTATATTGTTGAAATTCTTAACAATGACCATATATGGACATGATAAAAAACGAATAGTAAAAATGTTAATACCTTAGCGCAAAATTCGTAGAAACATACTTCTTTCTAGTATTTGTCTTCGCGGCATACCGACAACATCAAAAAGCTAGTAAACATTATAATGAATCTTTGCCCTTACCACTAGAGTCAGTTGAAGATGATTCGCAAAGCAAAGAAAACATTATGAAGATCTAGAAACATTCATAATTGGAAACCCTAAGCCGTTTTCTATGTCATTGCATATTACTTGCTTCATCATACCATTAACCACAAAGCTAAAAAAAGGCTTAGAGAACGTTGAGAATGGAAAGAATGAAGCGCATCTTTCAAAGCCAACGCACTTTTCTGCCCAACATGAACCAGACCCGCTGATCTCTTCATTATAAATCTTCTTCCATCATCTAACCTCAAAAGGAGATACAACAGAGAATCACCAATTAGTATTGCAAAATATTAATCCCCTCTCTATGATACCCTTGATTGGCTTACTAAGATTTCAGAATATCTTTCTAAATAAGAATAATTGCAAATATTTTGAAAAATGACTAAAAACTATATCCCCTACTTCTTCGCAGAGCACGTCCAAAGAAATTCGATAACATCAACAGACGCATTCAAGGGAGTTTGAGTTTTAATTTGCTTTGTTTTCTTTACCAAATTGGAATGAATGGATTGCCTCTGATTCATGACAAACAAGTGTTCAGGAGTTCATCGCATCACTGAACATCAGCATTCAGCTATATCAGCAGATAGTGGTACGGAATAAATTAATAAGCTAGCAAAAGCAATGAAATTTATGAACATTATGTGCTTCTGTCTAACCAGTCCGTACCTCTCTCAGAAATCCTTCTTCCATTGTGTGTGATGGTGTCCTAGTCACACACAGCAAAATACTTCCTAATGGAGATGTGTAAAGGAATGAGATTACGATTATCACAACATGAATACCTACTGGGAAAACCTAATCAGTATCCTCTCATTAAACAGCACAATTTAACAAATCAATATCATCACTAAAAACAGTGATGCGATTATTTGATGCTAAACTTCCTTTAAAAAGATTAGTTGATGCTAAACGTCCTCATATAATGCTAAACCATAAGCATAACGCGAGGTTCTCATAACTGAGCAAAAAGCATTGAATTTGATATAATGGATGTCCATCTTTCTTCATAATAAAACATGCAAGTGCAAAAAGAAGCTAGCTGTCTTTGTTGCGCACTACAGTAACTTGGACGATCCACATCTCATGCTGTCTGGGCAACTGGTTCAGCTTCATTGGTTGCTTCTACTCTGGAAATTAGGCACCAGTAAAATGAGTACATAGAGATCATAATCATTTAAGAGAATACCATGTCCCTAATCTGATTTCCAAACGGATGGCCAGTAGTACATGACAACATTACAAGCATATATATCTAAGTAGTCATAACTACTGCAATCGTTTTTAGTATTTTTTTTATTGAAAAAAGGCTAGCAAACAGATACACCCACACCACACACATCTATGGCTTATTACCTTTGGATCCCTTCTCCAACTTCCACCCTAAGGAATTTTCCAATCTTCACAGGAGAATTTACTTGCTTGGACAGATCATTCAACAATGTCTGCACAATAAGCATACAGAGCAGGTTACTTCGACTATAGAACACAATGTTAGTAATTAAGCTAATAGAACATAACTTAAAACCTTTCACCTTCACATTCACCGCATCATTGACAACAAACTTTTGTTCCATAAGAACCACTTCCTCATAGTATTTTCGTAGTCGGCCTTCTACCATTTTCTCTATGGCTATTTGTGGCTTCCCAGATGCTTCTGCCTACAAAATATTAAAGAGTCCAATGAACCTATTAAAGCAATGTTCACTTGCTCATGCAGGGCAAATAAAACAGAAAACTTTGAGAAGACTCAGGTGGAATATGACACCTGAGATTTGAGAATTTCACGTTCACTTGCTAAAGCATCAGATGAGACAAGTTCCTTTGTGAGGAACAGCGGTTTAGAAGCAACTACATGCATTGCTAATTCTGATCCAACATTCTCAAGAGCATCCAGAGACACATTTGGATCCTCAACCTCTAGGGACAACAGCCCAGCAATACGACCCAAACCTGGATTTATGACCAAAAGGTAGTTAAATTTCTCTATCTGTAGAAATAAACATCCTTTTGAAGTCTCTAGAGAAAGATCAAGGAGGACGGTAGTTTGGTTACATATCCATTTCAAGTCCTTTAAAAATCAATAGACTATAAATTGGTCTGACTTAAGAACAAGATCGTACTATAGCCAGGGCTTATATGATTGTATCTCATATGCACACAAATTAGCAAAAAATATTGAAGTACCTGGTTGCAGACTTGCATGAAGGTATGTTGAGAGAACACCAGGGGAGTTCTTCACCATTGTAAAACCCCTTCTAAATCTAACATTCTCTCCCATAATCGCAGCAACATCAGTAACGGCACTACGCAAAGTTCTCTCACCATCTAACTTCGGGTGATTAAGATTCACTTTCAAGTCCTGCATAAATCAGATTTCATAGAATCACTATTGGTCATTGACACAAAAGATATCGGAAAGGATTTTATCCTCTTCCATATGGAGTAAATGAACTTCATCTAAATTTCAAATGAATACTAACGTTGAGAGAGAAGCCGGCAAAACATGAGTATCATTCAAACTATTCATTATGAAGCATGCCTGCCAGGATGCTGCAGGCCTATGATATTTGTAGCATATATCAGTAAAATAAAAGGGTTTGTCTGAGAGAAGCACCACAAATGATCCTGTGTGTTGAACATATTGACTACAAATCAAATTTGGACATAATGACACAATGAAGAGTATACAGCCATTTTATCAAGGCAACTGCTTTTATACATATTGAGCTCCTAAAAGAGGACTGCAAGAAATGAACTGCTTTACTATGATCTTCAAACGAAGATAATCCCAGCACAACAAAAAGTAATCAAGCTGACAGCTCATTTAGTTTTTAATACTTTCACAGGTATTTGAGTAAATATCATATGTCTAACCTCCAAGGACTCAGGTGTGAAGGAAAAGACTCCAGAGCCTTGCTGAGAAGAGTCTTCAACCAATAATGCTAACTTTGCAATAGATGAAGCCTGTCAGATACAAAACCACAAAGTGTGAGCATATACTGCCATGTATAACGTGTTGCTGACTTGTGTAAAAAGTGACAATAACTGGTGAATCCAACGATTGACAAATGCAAAGGCAAAAGATCACATGAACTCACCAAACGCTGAAAAATGTCATTCCTAGCAACAAAGTCTGTCTCACAATTAAGCTCGATCACAGTAGCCCTGCTTTCACTCTGGGCTAGGGCAAGCAAACCTTCTGTAGCAGTTCGTGAGGACTTTTTTGAGGCTAAAGCCACTCCTTTTCTCCTCAATTCTTTCTGAGCAGCATCTGAAATAAGATGGCAAAAAATTGGTCATCTGGAGAATTGAACGAAGTACGTCATAAAAGAGAACAGAAAAGGGAACACTCTACAAAAACCAACTATTCACCTTGTACGTACAATTGACAATAGCCAGATAATGATACCATGAAAGGAAGAAGCATCTGAGAGGAAATGTAAGAAGCTCACCAATGTCCCAGTTGCAATCAACTAAAGCAGATTTCACATCCTTCATGGGAGCGCTGGTTCTTTCTCTCAACTGCTTTATGAGGCTCATTTGTGAAGAGCTCGATGCTGAAGAGCTGTATCTTTGGAGAATCATTCCAGAAGCCATTGTAGGCATGCCACAGTCAAGGAGAACAGATCTTTGGCTAACACCCAAGTCAGAGGTTGGAGCATGATTTTTAACAAATGTTGAATGGTAACAACAGCTTGTTTGCTTTCCCAGCCTCTTGTAGAGCATCTCTATAGGAAGCTTAGCGCCCCGATGGAAAAACATGGTAAATGTTTATGGAGTTTACCTGCAACCCCAAAGTCATGACATATTAATTCTTCGATAACAATGGACCTTACTATCCCATGTATCAAAAGCAATTTCAAACTAAATATCAACCGGACCAACTAATAAATAGAATTGGAGAAGATCAACCAAGAGGAAGTCAAACGCCACGAGACCCAAGTGAATATCAATCAGAATTCACATCACAAGTATTTTATTAAAACAAAAACACTGCAACTCATGTCGTCTCCTAGTAACCAATGGAATCCAGAAAGAACTGACCAAGAGGAAATATAAGACAAACAGACTAAGAATTTGCGGTCTAACTTGATGTAAATCTATCACCATCACCCTCCAAACTTAAGCACCATATTCAGGGAAGGGGGGAGAGCAACAACACGCGCCCTACCTCAAGGAATAGGCAAGGGGTTAATCCGGTATCTCATACGCAAAAAGCAAACTATGCTAAGAAGAATAGCACTGCCAGACGTCAATCACAAATGAAAGAATATGTAAATCTAGTCCCAATGGGATGCTTTGATAGGACCAAACGACCGACGGGTTAGAGAGCTAGGGATAGTAGCTCTGAAATAACGTCAGGGATGAGTTTGAAAAACCTGGATGATAAGAACGAATTCTTATCGACACATCCTCTTATCATATGACATTGTAATCTCGGATGACCCGAGCAGAAATCGACACCGCAGGTGGGAGCTTTGGTTTTTCGTATTCGCTTCGAGCAGAAGGGCGAAACGGGCTAGGTTTGCGCAGAATGAATGAAAGAAGATGCGCAATCGAGATTCTATTTTCTGCACGACTGGGAAGGGGTAAGGGGAAGGGTATAATGGGACCACTATTAGTCTATCTTTATTATCAAAGACAGTTAGCTACTCATAGGTAGCTATTTTTTGCAACATTTATGGTAGTGCAGTACTAAACATACAGGTTGCTTGCTGTACAGTTAAAAAAGCAGTATGTACATTTCCTACAATATCATTAAAATCAGAATTTAATGTGTTCCTTTAATAAAAATACCTGTGATGTGAATTCCGATTGATATTCAATTGGGTCTCGTGGCATTTGACTTCCTCTTGGTCGATCTTCTCTAATCCTATTTATTAGTTGGTCCAGTTGTTATTTAGTTTGATATTACTTTTGATACATGGGATAGTAAGGTCCTTGTTATCAAAGAATTAATATGTCATGACTTTGGGGTTGCAGGTAAACTCCATAAACATTTACCATGTTTTCCCATCCGGGCGCTAAGCTTCCTATAGAGAGGCTCTACAAGAGGCTGGGAAAGCAAACAAGCTGTTGCATTTATTTCCGCATCTCAGAACCATGTGAGTCCACCCACCTCCTAATATCAATCTAATTATTTTCTATTCTGGTTACCCTTAATGATTTCTGTATAACATAATGCTATCAGACAGATTTAATCAAATTCACCCTGCTGCAGAACTTTTGATTTATACCAGGAGCTACCAAGGCTTTTAAAGAACGGTTTTAATGTTTCGTTATATTATTTCATTAGCTTATCGGAGAAAATCCAGCAAGTATTTCTACCCCACGCCACAAGAATTCGCACTGAAATTCTCTACACAAATATCTATTCCTAGTAGACAAATTTCAATCAAATTCACACAAAGAACTCACACTGAAATTATCACTCTCGTTTTCCCACTGCATGCTCATAGACAGATTTCCATCAAATTAAAACCCGCCTCAACATAAGATAGAAGCAACGCCTATACCTTTTTCTTCCTTGTGCTGCTGTTGGTTAATTCGAGAGAAGCAACCGGAAGAGGCGAACTGGCGAGGTTGAATGTTTGTGTCGGAGCTAGTCACAAAGGAAAAGCAACCAGATCTGGGTCTGCGTCGGTGCTGGAAGTGACGAAGGAGAAGGAGAAGGAGAAGAGAAGGAGAAGAGAAGGCTGGAGAAGTCGAGGTAGGGGATGGGATTGGGGAGGACTGAGGAGGCAAAGAGGCGGGAGCAAACAGAGACGGCGAAGAAAGAAGAAAGGGAAATTTGACGAGAACCCCAGGATTGAACTAATTTTACAAAGTATTTGTGATTTTTTTTATTTTTATTGTAAAATACCTTAAATTTTCATTTTCATTATCAATAACTCTGTATCTGTGAAATTTTAATTTTATAATGAGATGTTAATTCATTTAAATTCTGATATATTTCATATGCTAATTTTATTGTCACATCATATGTCCTGATAAGGTCAAAGTTTTTTAAATTTAAAACTTAAATAAAATACATAAAAAAATTAAAATCATATAAAATTTAAAATCAATTTTAAAACTAAATATAATTAAATAAACAAAAAATAAAATAAATGGAATGACTAAATTATAAAAAATTAAATTATTTTGAAAAATTAAACATATCGATAACTTAAAATCATAAAAAAAGTTATAACAATAATAAGAATAGTAAAAATAACAATTTCATACAATACACAGAAAAAACTCATTATTTAAAATTATAAAAACAAAGTATAAAAACCATAAAATATGAACATTTTTTCTTGTGATTATTGATATCAAATAATATATTTGCTAATAAATTTATATAATTTATAAACGTTTTTAATCATTTCTTATATTTAATGTGATTATTATAACTTTTAATGATTTTAAGTCACGGCTATGATAGTTTTTAAATTATGTAACAATATATGTTTTATTAAATAAATTAATTTTTAATTATAGTAAATTACTCAGAACCCTCTTGAGGATTTAGGATATTACAGTTAACCCCTTGTGTTTATCATAATTACTGTTAACCATCTCGAGTTTATGGTATCTTTGACTACGAGCCCCCGAATAACTTTGTTATCAAGAAGTTAACTACGTGTTGACCTATCAGCTTAATCACATTAATAATGTCAGGCTGCACAAAAAACACTACTTAAGCAGCATTGTTATTTTCCTAAAAATGTCCACACTACCTCGAAAATGCATCTAAAGTGGGATAAGAGAGAGTTAAGACGATGTTGATTAAGCAGTTTTGTTGTCCAGCCTTGGATTATTAATGTGATTAAGTTGATAGATCACACGTAGTTAACTTTCTGATAACAGAGTTATAATTCAGGGACTCGTAGTCAAAGATACCTTGAGCTTGGGGTGGTTAGCAATAATTATGATAAACACAAGGGGGTTAACTGTAATATCCCAAATCCTCAAGGGGGTTCTGAGTAATTTACTCTTTTAATTATTAAGTCATTTCTATTTATTTTTCAAATTCATAACACTAATTCTTTTTGTTTTTATAATTTGTGTGTTTTTTAAATTGAATTCAAATTTTATATGATCTTTAATTATTTTTTGTGTGTTTTGTTAATATTGACCATAAGCTTTTGAGGTTGTTGTCACGGCATATGGTACGAGGGTAAAATGAAGATATGAAAAATATAATATATCAGAATTTGAATAGAGGGACATACATCTCGTAATAAAATTGAAACCTCATGGGTATCTCATAATGAAAATAAATCTTCAGGGTATCTCGTAATGAAAATGAAACATTAGAGGTATCTCGTAATAAAAATGAAACATCGAGGATATCTCGTAGAATACGCTCAAATCACGGGGTATCTCGTGAAATTTCTTAAGAAGAAATTTTACGACTTAGGGTTTGTGTCCCGCTCTCGACCCAATATACTCTTCTTAGTCCTCTAAAAGAATACAGTTTTTATTTTCTATTTTAAAAATATTTTTGGGTTATGAGTGAAATCGGGTTGACATGTCACACCTAAAACCGACTTGGGTTTTCACGACTCAACCCGAACACGACCCGAAAATGTTTTCGGGTTGAAAAATGCAACCCAAAGCCGGATTTTAACGTGTCGGTTTTAGGTCAAATTTTGAGTTCGTGTCAGGATTGATAGCCTTAATATCAGTACATTTTTTATATATTAAATGTATAGATTTGAGAGGATAAAAGTACAAGTATGTAGCTATCTGTACCTAAATCAGGTTGTGCCCTAGAAGTTGCCTTTTTTACAAATAAAGTTGTTATTTGTAGTTAATATTATACTTCGTTGGCCTTGGCATTTTTGTAGCATATCTAATGGCAACATAAAACACGGTCCCTGCATGGGTCCTGCATTCTCTTTCAATAACACATTGCCAAGTATAAAACAGTCAAATTAAAAACAACTTCTAATATGATGAGGCGAACAAGTAATACATGAAGTCATTTAAGATAGATAAAAAACCAAACAGTATTATCGAATAATTATGGATTATTTATTGAACTGTAATAATTCTCTTATAAATGTCTAACTTAAAAGTAAAAAAATATAAAAATATAAAAACGTAGTCAATTGCCCATTACAGATCATGCAACCAACCAACAGCTGGGCCAACCGCCAGCTACAGCCGCTGAGCGGCTAGGTCTGCCAGAGCGTTTGAGTGGTCACAAAGGCTACACTCCCATGCTGGTTACAATGGCACGAGGTGCCAGCCCGCTCTCATTCTGTTTCAACACATCAAACTTATTCAGTAGAGTCATTTTTTTTTGTTCTTGTGCTTTTTGTATTTTTCATGTGTTTTGAGTCTTTCATCATATTCGTCGCGTTCTTCATCAAACTGTTAAGTTTTTCATCTTTGAGGGTGAACTTTCCCTTCTAACTTTCTTTTAACATCTATTTGTTTTTTACTAGATTAATTAGCAAAAAAGGGATTAATGATGTTTGGTGTTGAATTTCAAGTGTTTTGTTTGTGGGTGCCCAACTGTTGTACCACATGTAGCCGCTTGGTGGCTATGTCTAATAGCGTGCTTGGTGGCTCCTTTAATGCCAGCCGCTCGTTGGCCTCCTTTGAGTGAAGCCACTTGGTAGCTTGATCTTTTGTAGCCACTAGCCAGCCCTTTTTCAAGGCAACCACTAGTAGGCTATAAAATTTGTAGTTTTTGTAATCTAATCTTGTATGTATTTTTTCACATTTGAAGATGGATAACGAAAAATAAAAATAGGTAACTGAGGGTAGAAAGAGAAAAAAGACATGATGCCCAAAGTGAGAATGTCACTCATTAAGAGATACAATGTCCTATTGCATCAAACAAGGCATATCATCATTAAGAGACAGGGCGAGGTGCTTGCTGATAGTGAGTGCACTCGAGCACCTGAAAATGTTGCTAGATCAAGTGCTATGTAGAGGCGGACGCAGGGGGGGGGGCTAAGGGGCTCTAGCCCTAGCCTCCCCACGAAATTTTTGAAAATTTTAAAATGTTCTTATGTATTTTTAGAAAAATGTAACATAATATATTATTTTAAAGAATAACAGTGTTATAAAAATTTTTAGCCCCCCTAAACAAAATTCCTGGATCCGCCACTGGTGCTATGTACACCTAAGCAGCTAACGATGTTGCTGGACCAACACTAAGTGTTGAGCTTCCTATCTTCGTGATAGAGCACAACACATCCATGCAGCTCACTCATCCAGTAGATGATTATGACTTATGGCTGACTGATAGTGATGATGAGCATGAGCAGCAGAAGGATGACTACAGAGACGTTGCGATGCCATCTAACTGGAAGCTTTATCACTGTATGTATAATATGTACTTTACATACTGTTAGAAATATATAGATTAGGGTACCTACCTCTTGAGCGCAGCGGAATTAATAGGATTGTTCTTTCTGTTCGTTGTCAACCGGATCGTCTTCCTTTGACACAACTGTTGAATCCTTCGCGTCTACCAGGTGGAGGAGACCACAACAGCACTCCCCACGCTATCCACCCTAAGAACCCTAACACGGCTCTCTCTCTGTGTATTCTATGGGAAATAGAGATTCTGAATATTGTGTATATTCGTACACCTGGAAACTAATTCCATACCTCTATATATAATAATAACAAAAGGAGATAAGAATAACAAATATTCTTATCAATATTATTTGACGTTGGTTGTAACTAATATTTAACAAATAAATATTATTTTTTATTTATTACTAAAATAAAATAACCAACATCTCCCACCCAACCAATGGTCAAATACTCGAGAGCTTTCGTGTTTCATACAGGCAAATAGGTCGTGCGACCTGGCAACACACCTGCAATGTGGATAACTTTAAACCAAACCTCTCAGGCCAGAATGAATCATCCTAAAAAAAAAGGTTGTCTGCACCTCAAGTCCAATTTCTGTTCGACTAATCCAAACTCAACCAGATCCTTCAACATATGGATGAGCAGGATACTATGACCAATCACTATAACTACTAAAGTTACTGGCGCCAACAATTGTCACTTCAGTCTGAACTACTTTTGTAAACTTTTCCTTTTACTTGGCATCATATCTTAATGGCAATAACCGTTTTCCCAGAAGGTTACACTAAAACCATAAAAATCATGGAATCTTGGTAATCCTTCCAAAGTAGCAGCATCATTACCACTATTACAACCCAAGTCAAAAGGTGCAAATAAAAAA
Organism: Limonium bicolor; assembly: GCA_023374045.1. NCBI lineage: Eukaryota > Viridiplantae > Streptophyta > Magnoliopsida > Caryophyllales > Plumbaginaceae > Limonium > Limonium bicolor. Next base: position 124,000,119 of record CM041779.1, read on the forward strand.
CATTGACTCACACAGCGAAGGAGCAAGGATCAATCCATACGCTTCAATGAGGTCGCTAGCACGTACCGTATGAAAGTACGTTGTGGGGAGTTCTATTACATAGAGGATGTCAACTCCCACCCACACGAGTCTAAAAGGTTCACATAGACACCTCCCACTCGGCTAAAAATGAACTTACATGGGTACAAGAACCTTTATTAAATATCCCATGTGGATTAACAATAACCCTTTTAATATAGACTACAAAAGTCTCCCACTAACTTTGAGTCACTTAGACAAAGTTAGCATTACTTCATGATAACATATATCCAATGAAGCGGGCAACTTGTGTGAGAAAGTATGCCTTATAGTTCATTGACATCAATACACAACATGATATTTTGACAAACAAAATATTGAAGAGAATAAGCATTCTTATATCCAACAAGGTTAAAATTACCGTGGCCATAGCATAACACATAGTTTGCTGCGCTCTAAAGGTAAAAAAACTTTTGACAACTTCCAGTGTTCAGGACCTGGACTTGTATGGAAGCGAATAACAATTCCAACTGCATAGCAAATATCCAGCCTGGTGTACAACATAGCATACGTTAAGCTATCAACATCACTGAAATATGGTACACTATTCATATAGGCTACTTCTTTTTAAGTTAGGTCCATACCCGCACTAAGCATAGAATCTTTTTGGTTAGAAGAGTCATTGAGTATACAATCACTAAGATGGTATATTTTCAAAATATTATTAAGGTAAGATAATTTTCTTGAGACAAACTCAAGATCTTTATCTTCCTATTATTTAATATTTTGACTCCCAGTACATAACTGGCTTCACCCTTATCCTTCATGTCAAACTTGGATGTCAAACTAGCTTTCATAGAAGAAACTAGATCCAAGTTGTCGCTGGCTATTAGGATGTCATCTACATACAAAGTTAGAATGACAAATCCTTTTATGTATAACTTATATACATTCAATGGTCTTCATTTATAATGGAAAACTTGTCCTTGACCATTGCCTCATGGAATCTACTATTTCATTGTCTAGATGCCTGCTTAAGACCATAGATGGATCTATGAAGACGACATACCTTCTTCTCTTGACCCTTAACCTCAAACCCATGAGGCTGGTTCATATATATCTCCTCCTCAAGATTTCCATTGAGGAAAGCAGTCTTTACATCCATCTGATGTAATTCTAAGTCCAGACGGGCAACAATAGCCAAAAATAGTGGGATGGACCCAAATCTCACTGCAAGTGAGAATGTCTCATCATTATCGACTCATTCCTTTTGACTATAACCTCTTACCAAATAAAAGATCACCCAAGTTCCAAACTTGGTTATTGTTCATGGACACTAACTCTTCTTCCATTGCTTTTATCCATTCAGATCCATAAAACCTGAGACAACGTCTCTAAAAGTCATAGGCTCATGTCAATTGCGTTCCTCCTCCTGAACTTGAGGATTCAAAAGAACATCTTCAACAACCATATCATTCTGATTACTTAAATCTGGTTGTTGATTAGGATCATCTAGTTCATAGAACTCTTGATCCCTAGTTACTCCATAAATGGATGAATAATCATTTACTAAGAATGTGGCATCACGAGAATCAGTCTCAGTTGTTCTCCCAATTAACTTTGAGAGTTAATTTATTCTCTACTTCATTCACGTAACAAATTCGTGTGAAGTTACTAATGAATGTGATAAAACATCAGCACCAAGCTTGACAATCATACTCATTAGGCCACAAATATTTGAATGAATAAGCTGCAATGGTTGAGTAGTCCTTTCCTCTATAGAAAATGGTTTCCTAGTAGATTTTCCAGCTAAACAGGGCTCACACTTAGCGAGTTATAGCTTCTTGAGTTCCACCAAGGAGCTCTTCTCTTGCTAGTCTATTCATCCGATCAATACCAATATGACCAAGCCTAGCATGCCAAAGTTCTGAATCATCAGAATTAATAACATAAATTGAATGAATATGATTACTTAAACCAAATTTGGCATTAAATACTACGAAACCATTCAATAAAGAGTTATTACTTAAAAATGTACCAATATTAAGCAACTAAAGTCGATCCTTCAAAACAAATTTGAAGCCTAACCTAAGAAGAGTTGGAAAGAGACTAAATTTCGCCTTATTTCAGGGGCATACAAGTCATTATGTAAATACAAAGATTGACCACTATGCAAAACTAATCTGCAGGTTTCAATCTTGTGCACATCAATGCTGGTATCCTTCCCCATGTAAATATTTTGGCTTCCTCTTCTAGGAATCCGGCGAAACTCTACAAAAGATGTTCGATCCCAAGTCACGTGCTCTGTTGTTGCTGTGTCTACAGTCCACATAGAACATGTATCAGTTAACACATAACATGAAGCAACAAAACAAGAGGAAATGTATGAACACCAAGTAAATACCTCAAGCTCTGGGCAATCTTTAATAAAGTGCCCTGATTTTCAACAATTGTAGCAAACACCTTCAGACTTGCCTCTAGCACCACCAGCTTTTGGATGGTTCTTTGGATCTTTACCACCATTGGTCTTGCCTCCCTTCCTTTTCTTCCACTGCCCTTTCTTAAAGTCACTGTTACCATTATTCCCTCTTTTATGCCTATGATTCTTATGACCTCTATTTTCATAATCAATAGCATACACCTCATTAGCTGGTTTTTCACAGAGTAACCTATCCTCTTCCAACTCAAGATGACGAGCAACATCATCAAAGGTGCGGATGTTATCATCATGGGTTAAAGTCTGCTTTAGAGAATCCCACTCAACACTCTGAGGGAGAGATCTGATCAGAGCTTGATCTTGCTGCTCATCAGACAACTCATGTCCTGCAGCTTTAAGCTCATTAACCATATTAGACATAGCAGTAATATGTTCAGCCATGGTCTTATTAGATCTCTTTTTGTAGCTATCAAGACGCATTTGCAGTTGTCTTCTACGAGTAACAGTGCTTCCTCCAAAGTTCCGCTTGACTGCTTCCCATACTCCATTAGCAGTTTGATGGGTTTCAAAACGCAGCATCAAGTCACTTCTCATACTACTTAAAAGTATGATCCGGGCAGTGCGACTCTTCTTCTTCCAGACATTATAGGTTTCTAGCTCCCTACGTGCCTGGGTGGAGTGTCCCTCAGCAGATGGAGCCTCCATGACTTGTAGAGTTGCATCCAAAAGTTCTTGGTCTTCCAAGACATACTGAACTTTACGACTCCACGTATCATAATTTTGTTCAGTTAATTTTTCACCCTTGTTAAGATCTGCTACTATACTCTTCGATACGACATCCATCTTACAAAAAATGATGTCATTAGTTGTTGTGTCTTACACGTGTACATAACACTAATTGTTTATAGTATTGTTAAAATATTTATCAAAGTGTAAGAAATAAAAATATGCTTCACGCATACAATCAATTTCAGTACTTAGATTTATAAATTAGCATACCATAAACATGCAACAAATGCATTTATAATTTCAAAAACAATCGAAATTATATCGGTTCCCATAACTTATGAAAAACAAATTTTCAGTATTATTGTTCCATTAATAAATTCCTACTAAAAGAATTATTTAATTAATTAGCGTCTACTAAAGACAATCTAGACAAACTAGATTAATTGAAATTATATGAACAACTAATGTTCAAGTGATTAAATTATTTGATGTCTATTAAAGACAATCTAGACTAACTAGATTAATTTAAATTATTTTGAACAACTTATGTTCAATTCTAATTAATAAAATTATTATTCATATCATAATAGAATAACAATTACTAAAAACATGGAACAATAATATTCGTCACAAAAACGAACAATAAATGTTAATCTTACCATTGTAAGAATGTAATGTTACAAAAACATTTTAACAACCTTTATATGTTACGAAAACATATATCTATGGTATTATATAACTATTATTATGTAACTTATACATATCCTCATTAGATTCGATATAATTATGCATTAGAATTTAACCGAATATATACTATTCAAATGACTCACAAAGAGAATAACTATGTCGCGTAATTAATAACCATAATATTGGCTATAATATATGTTTCTATATTTTAGGAACAAATCCTATTATCAAGATCTTGTCAACCCAACACATAATTAATCTCCATACTTAAAAAAATAGCAGCAGGAATCAATACCAATAGCAAGAAAAATTGTTGCCGAATCAATATTAATCAATATTATTAACAATATCGGTCACCACAACAATCGATAAATTATATGAGACACACTCGATTGCGATTAAAAAAAACTAGATCCTCAACTCTAGTCACGGCATAGCGGCTGTAAATAAAAGCACACATACAAACTCATGGTTTGGCTATATTTAATCTGCTGATATTTGATTGCGTAACTTTTGTTTATAAAACCGTTCTCATGAGCGCATAGTCAAACAAAATCCATATAATTACTCAAACAATATTCAACATAACATCCATTACGAAATGGAAAAAAATTATAATGATATAAATCCTGCATGCCATTCATATTGATAACAATCTCCTCCGGGAAGTTAGTCATGATTTATGGGTATGACACACGCAGTTCTAGGATTTTCTTCTCTTTCAAAAAAAACCCATGGTGGTAGAACAAGATCCACTTTTTTTATTTAATACCCCATATATATATATATATATATAGACCCTGCAGGCCGACTATACAATGGCGGCGGCAACCCTTTCATGTCGCTCAATAGAGAAATAGGAACCGGCACAATCAAACAAAATAATTCACAAACATACATCCCAAATAATGTAATCGTGCCAGTCTGACTACATATGGTTTTTTTCTCTTTTTCGAACAAGCAAGATGATGGTTTTGAATTCAAAACTCTAAGAAGTGTGACCTGACTCCTAATTACCACGGAATCGTAATTATTGCAATTGCGCACAAAGTTCTATCACCGCCGAATTGATTACTCCCGGCAACTAACGAATCAAAAAGAACAAACTAAGCTCTGATACCACTGTTAGAAATATATAGATTAGGGTACCTACCTCTTGAGCGCAGCGGAATTAATAGGATTGTTCTTTCTGTTCGTTGTCAACCGGATTGTCTTCCTTTGACAGCAACTGTTGAATCCTTCACGTCTACCAGGTGGAGGAGACCACAACAGCACTCCCCACGCTATCCACGACCTAAGAACCCTAACACGGCTCTCTCTCTGTGTATTCTATGGGAAATAGAGATTCTGAATATTGTGTATATTCGTACACCTGAAAACTAATTCCATACCTCTATATATAATTATAACAAAAGGAGATAAGAATAACAAATATTCTTATCAATATTATTTGACGTTGGTTGTAACTAATATTTAACAAATACATATTATTTTTTATTTATTACTAAAATAAAATAACCAACACATACTAAATAATGGACAAAACGACACATTTTAGGGGTAAAAATTATATGGATATATTTTTTGTTGCACAACATCATTTAAACGGAAGAAGATTTTAAATGAATAAGATAATACAAAGTGCGATTGAGATTGTGAAGTTACTTCAACAACAATACCCAATGATAATTGACATGTCACAGTTGTGAAGATGAATTGACTTAAAAATGATCAATGTAAAGATGAGACCTATGAACTAAGACTGAAGGTCAACAATCAGAGATAAAATTCTGAAACCCCCATCCCACATCAGGATATGAGTACTAAAAGAAGTGGTTTATATGGATACATATTTTCAGAGTGGTAATCTGCAAGTTCCAGGTAACCTGCGGATTGACTTAATAACATCATGGTATGATGTTTGATGGTTTATATTTGATGATCGACAATAGTAAGTGAGACACAAAGCTTTACGTGGTTCGATCTTGAATAATGTAGTCGGTTCTTAGTAGAATCAAGAGAGTACAAATGAGGGCGGGGAGAATGAATATTCTTGCATTGCTATGTGTTGTGTTTGTTTCTCGTTGTGCCTATCTTTCCTTGTTATCGTGTTGCCTTAGTCATTGTGTCGCATCCTCTTTTCTCCTTTTTTTTGTTATTGTGGGGGTCTTGTGGATACTTATAAAAGAGCGGGTCCATTTCACCCCTACAAAAGAAAGGGATAGTCCTACGCTACACCTCCCGTGCTTGACTCGATCCCTGCGAACTCCTCCTAGTCCGACCTCTGCTACGTCTTACTTCTAGGTGTCACCAACGCCTTAGGCAAAGTTTCAGGCGCAAGTTTGAAAGCCGCAAGGGCAACTTCTGCTCGAGACTCCTCAGCAACCCGCCTAGGATCTAGCGAGGACAAGTCAAGATTCACCGCGGTTGCTCCAGCAAGCTCCTTCACTCGATCCCGGGAAAAACGAACGACTTGAAGGATTTGGGACCTAGGTGCGGCTTGCAACTCGCCCAACCTCTCCTTCAACCCTGCGGCCTTATTCTCCATATCCGTAATCTTCTACTCCAGGGCCATGGTGATTTTCTTATGTCGGTTCCCTCAGTCTCGGAGCAAGATTAACTTGGACCCCAATTTGATGTCCCTAGGTTAGACCTAAAAAATCACGCAACCACGTTTTCTAAAGGAAAAATACCCCCATCGGGAGGCTCACAACATGGCCCTAGAGTTTTCCTCACAAAACAAGTCCTCAGACAAGCTCTTGCGATATATATTCAGTTGGCCAGGTGGCCATGCTCCCTGAAAGGCTTCGATTAGCGGAGCTAAGAAGTGTTGTCCTTAAAAAGAAACTAAGTTCCTGGACTAAGCATCTGTGCTATCGGCTGGCCAGGTGGCTACGCTTCCTGAAGGGGGTACTCATGTCACACAACCGGCACAAGGTGGCACCCCCCTAAAAATCAAGTTCTCGGACAACATCGTGCGCTATGCGGTCGTCCAGTTTCTTCTTCTTCTTCACTCCAGAATGGCTTCAACCCCTAATTAACTAGAGCGTAAGTAAACAGGGATCTAAAGTTGCCAAAAAAACTTGATTTTACCTCTATTCAGGTCTTCTCCGATGGCCTTTTCCTTTCTATTGTGAACTACTTTAGAGGCATTGAAATTGTTAGATATGATGTGTAATTTGTCCTAAACTTTTGACCATGGTACCTGATCCCATCGAGCTAGGGACCTTAATGTGCGGAGATTTTGGGGGTGTCTGGCGTAGCGACATCCCCTTTGTATTCCCAATCTTATCCCTAGCTAAGATAATTCTGTTGACTTCCAAAAAAAATACTATATGAAAACAGGCTATCCTTCACAAGCCACATCTAGACACTAGTTGAATTTTTTTATTGCTCATTAGGTGTCTTTATTTTCTTCAGATGTTCTCTGGATTCTAGTTTTGATCCATCGTTTGTTTGTCCACTCGGGTCTGGTATTCTCATTCACCACGATGCCACGGTTAAAATTTTGTCGATATGGATGGAAGGTCACCTGAAAAGGATTTGAACGGTAGAAGAATAATGGGAGAGCGAATTCAATAATAACTCTACGGACCATGCACCTGGATGAGATAAGAGTAACACAACAGACGAGAGCCTTTAGCCTAAATCACAATTGTTTACAACCTTCTTTCTTGCACATATTTGCAACTCTCGAGCATTGTATTCAAATCAGAGTTCAGACAAAGAACCATCTACTTCCACCGCACGACCACTGAATTACAACATAAAAGCAGCCGAGTTGACCAAAATAAATCCCAATAACATATAACAGCAAACTAGAGTGTACTTCTACTACACAATAAGAGCGAATGAACTTCTAGCCTTGGTAATATCAAGGAAAACATAGATCTCTAATCCACCAAACATAAAGCTCTTCATACCAAGTTTTTTCTTCGTATCCTCAGAAATTTGGGAATAAATCTTCAGATCCTGTTGCAGATACCTCACAGTTTGATGTCCACTCCACCGACAGCAGACTTTTCAATCAATCTTGACCGATGAAAAGAGATAGTGGACAAAATAAAAGGACACGAGGAGCCCGATGGTGCCAGTAGACAACATGATCGCCACAGCCATGATCAAAGAATACCCCATGTAAAGCATAGCTGAGACAGGCCCACTCAAGCTCTGCAGATCAAAGATCAAGTAGTTGATCGAGTAGAGGAAAACATAGATGGATACAGATCCCGAGGCAAAGAACGCCTTCCACCACCACCTCCAATCCTCGACACACAGGTGCATATAAGTAAGCACAACGGAGACCTCAGCACAGACAATCACCAGCAGAGACATGACAATGAACAGGAATCCAAACACATAGTAGAACCTTCCAAGCCAGATGCTGGAGAGGATGAAGAAAAGTTCAATGAACAGGGTTCCAAAGGGTAAGGTCCCAGCTCCAAGCACAAGGAGCCATGAGGGATACTTGCGAGCTGGTATCTCCCTGGCGATCTGGTTGGTTCGAACTGGGTAAGATATGGGCTCAGATCTAGTCCCTAAGAAACCACCCAGAAGAGTGAGAGGAACCGAGATGAAGAACCAGAGGGTGAGGAAAACAAAGTATAACGAGATGGGTATGGCACCAGTGCTCTTGCTTCCCCATAGAAGGAAGTTCAAAAAGGTGAGGATGACAAAGACAATTCCTGGAAAGAAGCAAGCAACAGACCATGAAACTGATCTCCATCCTTCTGATGTACCCTTAATGGTTCTCCAGAGGCGAACTCCTACATAGCCTGCAATAATACCCAGAAAGATATAAACCAAAATCATTCCAGTCAACAGCATTCCTCTTGAGGCTGGGGACATGAACCCCAAAGCAGCAAATACGATGGTTACAATAGCCATTCCCGTGATCTGGACACCATCTCCAACCATAACACAGAGTAATTTGGAACATTCTGGTTCTCTGAAAACATCACCCACAACAAGCTTCCAACCAGAGAGCTCTTCATTCATCTGTGCCTGAGCTTCTTTGTCCAGCTCCTCATATCTAGTTAGATCCCTTCTCACGGTCCTAAGGAAAATGACAAAGACAATACCAGCTAAGAAGAATATCACCATGAGTGAGTTGAGGATGGAGAACCAGTGGACTCGAGAACCTTCCATCTTCAAATAAGCATCCCACCTTGACGGCCATCTGATATCGCTTTTCTCAAACTCAACCTCATAAGTAAACGCAATCCTCTCATTTTCCCTTATGATTTGGGACTTGGCAAGATCCTGTGGACAGTCAATAGATTCAATCTTGTCATACATGTGAAGTTTGGACATCTCATCAGGATCACGCTTGACACTGCAAGGGATGACTTCAAACCCTACTATCTCATACCCTGAAGCTTTCTTCTTATCGGCTTCTGAGAAGACACCGAGACCTTCGTCATCTCCGATGATTTGGACACCATTGCCTTCATATTCATGAATCAACACCTTGAATTTCAAATGATTTATTATGTAATCCTCACTGCTACTTGTGGGAGTATATCCAACTGGAAACCCGGTCCATTGAATCCTCACACCATTTTGGCTAGCAAACCTCATGACTGGGAGGTTATCCAGCATCATGTTGACCTGATACAGATCACGGGTTCTCTGCTTGAGAAGATCCACCTGATCCTTGGTCAAAGGGCCTCTAACACAGAGGAAAGTTGACTCATTCTGGTTCATGTGAAATCGGTACGGTGAGTTGTCGATCTGATCTCCCATGAGAAGCTCTCCAAGGTTTTCAGCACTCTTCTTCACCCCACCTTGGGGTTCACAGTAAGGGAGACTATAGTAGCTAAAGGGAAGCTCCGTTTCAATGGATGTCAAAGAGTTGACCTTAGCATAGATCTCATCCCCAACTGAGTAAGTGTGCATGTAAGTACCAGGAAGGTAAAAAGCATTGCAAGTGCTTGCAATGATGATTAGCCAGAGAAAGCACCAGGTGAATTGCGGCATCCTCTTTCCAAAAGAAGCCATTGACGATCTTTGAGATTGTGGATTTAGAGAATGCACCAATACTCCAATCCTCCCAAGCAATAAACGGATCTACGAGCAAAAATTCACATTATAATGAAAAAAATCTTAGCATCTGCATTTAATATTATTCTGAATGCGAAGTTAATCATGATGGGCTAAAGATCTTACATTACAGGTTCAAGAATTTAACTACTGAAAGAGTATTCCGTGAAACGGCAATTCCAAATGATCCGTCACGCAGAGACTAACAGGCGGAGGAAAGCAACAAGAAAGGAGGGCAGAAGTCCTAACGCATCGGGTATAAATTAGTTGGCAAATTCAATGTTTGAATCAGGGGAACAATTGGTCAGACAAACGAAATGGGGAAGATCTACTAATCAACGAGATTTATAAATCCCTAGACGCAAGCAACGTAAGAGGTAGGGGAGATGAAGCAAACCTGGAAGATTGGGGAGGGGACACACTTCTATTGAACGAGTTGGATAGTTATCGAAAATTTCCTTGTTACTCGGACCTTCATATCGGTAGTTCACAGCATTTATGGTCCCGGCAAGAAGAAATCGGGACACACAATAGATCTTGAGAAATGGGGAGTCGAACTCACGCAAGATGACGAGGTTAAATCTGAATCTAGCTCCTGCGTAGTATACAATCGCTGCGCCTCCAAGTTCAACCACAGGAGGAGGTTTTTCAGTGGTTAACCCTGATGGACCAGGCCGAACTCAAGCTGACTGGAAGGGCCTAAGTGGAAGAAGCCCAACAAGAAAACGGACCAGACTCTCACTCCGCCTCAAACGGCGCATTAGATTATGAATGGTCCATATACTACTTGCAGGCTATCGCTGGTTTACTTTTTTTTTGAAAAGGAGTCTATATATATTAAGATAGAAGAGAGCGTACAACCTCCGGTATATTTCCCGGAGTCCATGAACCCGAAGTCTGCGTACGACGGGCATGGTTAGCTAAAACATGCGCTGAGAAATTTGCCTCTCTAGAAATATGAAACCAATAAACATCACGAAAGGCGCCTAATCGGTCTATAATCGATGTAAAATACTTGTTGTGGACGGTAGGAGCGTAGAAGTTCTGCCAGTTTGTAAATACTGGATGATGCCCTTCGAATCCGACAAAAACCGCACCGTAGTTGCCCCAGAATCCATGGCCGCAATCACCGTAGACTCAAGAGCCCTTGCCTCCGCATCTGCCACACTCATAGGTCCAGAAAGGCATAAACTGCCCGCGACAATGAGCTTGGATTGAGAGCGGCCCATCCAGGCGAGACCCACTCGGTTATGTGAATCTACACTCGCATCAGTACTAAATTCATGCCACAGGGATACTCTAAACGGTGGTGCTGAAGCGCTTGAGGACTGGCATGGTCTGTCAACGAAGCTTGATGAAGGAAGTTGGTCGCCTGACACCAGCCATGCTCAAAGTATCGGACCTGCCCATGCCCGACTTGACACCGCGCATACCAGAGTTGCCAGAGGAAGCAGACGAGCTTGGTCACCTCCAATCGGGAATGGTCCAAAATAAATTGAAAGAGCCAGTTTTGAAGCTCATGATCGGCATGAATATGCTGGGGAAAGTGAAGACCAAACAAAGCCCAGAGTGAATGCACAGCTGGGCATTCATAAAACACATGAACCATTGTTTCATGTGAATCGCACAGGGAGCATGTGGTGGGAATATCAAGCCGTATTCGATCTTTGATCACCGTTTTGCATGCAATCTTGGACGTGATAAACTTCCATGCAAATAACTTGATGCGTGCAGGAATTTGAAGTCCCCAGAGAACACGATAGACCCGGTGCTTGGCCCCATGACAGGAAGCGGAAGGAAGATTAGCATCCTTTAGGGACAAAGCGGCATAATAGGCAGAAGAGACAGTGTATTCTCTCGATTTTGTGAGACCCCAGTACCAGGAATCCTTGGCCAATGACAGTGGGGTGGGCACAACAATAGGGGTTGCCAAAACATGTGGAATATCCGCTGGATCACACCATTGATGTAATAATTCCGTATTCCACCGGCCACTGGATGTGATTAGAGTTGCCACCGAGGCATGCCGTAACACCAAAGGAGGAAGGCGCCATGGGAAAAGCTTTCCCCCATCTTTCGTCTGTAGCCATCTGTCTGTTATGCATGTATCAGTACCTGTGACAATCGCACGTCTGCCCCCAAAGAGCAATAAATGTCGGACACCAAGGAGAGCCCTCCAAATAGGACTTGAGGAAGAGTCTGGCCGAGCTTCTTGCCAAGTAGCTGTGTGCAAGTATTTAGCATGGAAAAATTGAGAAAGAAGGGTGGCTGGCTCTGTCACGATCCGCCATAATTGCTTGGCCAATAAAGCTTGATTAAAACAACGGAGATCACGAAAACCCAAGCCCCCATCACGACGATGTTTACACATAGAAGACCATTTTGTCCAGTGAATAACGTGAGAATCCTTTGTTCCTCCCCCAAAACCGGTTAAGCATTGTCTGAATCTGCTTCAGGAGAGAACGTGGCAGCTGGATTATGGACATGGCGTAAGAAGGAATGGCCTGAAGAACAGACTGTACCAGCAGAGTGCGTGCGGCTTGTGAAGTCTTGTGCGACCAGCTCTGGATACGTTGTGCGACTCTGTCCCTGATATAACCAAAAACACACTTACTTCTACCGATTGTACTTGGAAACCCAAGATAGACGCCGAGATCTTGCTTCTGATGAGCACATAATGCTGCCGCAATGGTCTCCTTTAAGGTCCTATGAAGACCAAAAGAAAACATTACAGCCGACTTATTGGCATTAATGCATTGGCCCGACGCTTCTTTGAAATCATCCAAGATCCCAACCAAGGCCTCTGCATTGGATGAAGTTGCCTCCCCAAAGATGAGTATATCATCAGCAAACAAAAGATTAGAAACTGGGGTGGCCAAACCATGAATACTATAAGGCTTATAGAGACCAACATCGGTGGCAAAAGTAAGAGCTGAAGATAAAGCCTCCATACATAGGATGAATAATATAGGAGAGAGGGGATCCCCTTGGCGCAAGCCTCTTTGTGGTTGGAAAAACTGTCCAGGATGCCCATTGATAACAATCGAAGTACGGACTGTGGTAATGCACTGGCGAACAAGTGCAACCCAGTTGGGATGGAATCCCATAGCTGTCAAAACGTCCAATATAAAACACCATTCCAGACGATCAAATGCTTTGGACATATCGACTTTGTAGGCAAAGTATCCTTTTGTTTTAGCCCGTGATCTGCGCATAGAATGCAAAATCTCATGGGACAGCAAGATTTGATCAGATATGAGTCTGTTGTGAACAAACACTGCTTGATTATGAGAGACAACAGTAGGGAGAGCATCTGAGATACGATTAACCAACACTTTTGATATAACCCGATAAATTGTATTGCACAGGGAGATTGGTCTGTAGTTACTAATCTGAATGGCGTCTGCAGACTTAGGAATGAGAATAATTGTGTGTCGTTCAGCGTTGGAGGCAAAATACCGGCGTTTAGAAAACTCAGACAAGTATGGAAGAAGTCCTCACTGATAGTAGGCCAGAAAGTACGGAGAAACGTACCGTTAATCCCATCAGGCCCCGGAGCCTTTCCAGGATGCATTTGATTGTAGGCCTTGATTACTTCATCCCGAGTATAAGACTGACCCATTGCCTGAAAATGATCTGATGAAACTCTATTGGATATACAGGCCTGTATATGGGGGTCTGGAAGCGGGTGAGTCGAAGTAAACAGGCCTTGAAAATATTGTCGAGCAACCTGTTCAATTCCAGCCCAAGACGATTGCAGCGGATGCGAAGCAGAGGACAATGAAGCAATATAATTTCGTCGATTGCGCATCCTATATCTGCTAAAGAAGAAAGCTGAATTTCGGTCACCGGCAGCCAACCATTGTTGCCGAGAACGCTGCTGCAAACGGATTTCTTCTTTTAACAAAAGATTATCTTGAATATGATTAAGCTCATTCCATCGAGCAATGTTTGCAGTGCCAACCCCAGCAGATGCAACCTTAGCAATTTCCTGTTCAGTCTGGTTAAGCAAAAGTTTCTCCACCCATATTTGTCTCCGACCCCAGGATCTAAGTCTCTGTCCACATTCCTTGACCTTTTGACAGTAGCCCAATTCTGGTGAATTCCAGACCGATTGGACTATGAGTTGACAAGATTGATTTGTGGCCCAACAATTCTCGAAACGGAAAGGCCGTTGGCCATGATGCCGAGCTGGAGATAAAACTAATTTAAGGGGCTTATGGTCGGAATGACCCCAAGAGAGGTGGAAATTTGTTGCCAATGGGTAAACAGACAACCAGGCATCATTGCAGATGAAGCGATCTAAACGGCTGTGTGAAGGGCGATTATCCCTGCTTTTGTTTGTAAAAGTGAATTTGGAGCCTCTGTAACCTAAGTCCTGAAGGTCACAATCCAGTAAACAATGGCGGAAAGCAAGCATACTAGCATTTGAACGTGTGCCTTTCCCACGATGCTCATGCGAGTATAATACTCGTTAAAATCACCACCTAATAACCATGGGCCGTGCCACTGCACAGACAGATACCGCATTAAGTCCCATGTTTTCCATTTAAAACGACAATCAGACATCCATACATTCCAG
>CM041779.1:124015113-124060332 GCA_023374045.1 Limonium bicolor
CGGTTACATGGGTTCAATTAATGGTAAATATTTCTTGCCCATTGTTACGTTGTATAAATATGTCGGTCAACGGTGTTCAAGCAGTGTTAATGAAATACCCCAACCTTAAATATAGTGATTAAAATTATCCTAATAGGTATTTAAGGGCTTAATGGTGCCTAAGTAATATTGGTAAGGAAAAATAAATCCAAAAGAAATAGAGAAACACTTAAAAAGCGACAAACGCTAAATAACCGTTAAATAACCATAGGAGGTATGAGACCTCGGTTAGCATATTATATGGATTCTAAAGCCTTAATAAGGCCTAAATAATATATGGGAACAACTCCCGAAGAAAACGGATCCAAATAATACATTAAAACGCTAATAGAACTTTAGCGCACGCTTTTCGAGAAAACCCGAAAGCGTGACTTTAAGTGGTCAAACGGACCCGTAAAAATTATAAATCATTAAATAACAATTATCAAGCAGTTATGGAAGCTTAATAACCAATAAAAATAAATAAACGAGAAAATTCCAGAAAACGGGCCCGGTTAGTGAATAGTACCAAAACCGGGTAAAATAACGAGCGTTTTCTGTAAAAGACGAAAAACGCTCCAGCTAGTAATACTGTGTGGGCGGATTTTTAATCAGTCAAAAGCCCTCTCACACACACGCTAGCTAATTAAATAAGAGACCAAAAAACAAAAAGTAATAAAGTAAAAAGGCAAACCCTCACACTCTCTCACCTCACCTTTCTCTTTTCTCTTTCCCCATTCTCCTTCCCAGCCGATTTCCCCCTCCTCTCTCTCAGTTTGGGCGATTTTTGGAAGCTCCCCACAACAACAATGGCTTCTCCATCTTCTTCTTCATGCTCCACCTCCATGTGAGCTCCAAATGCGAAAATAAATATATATTCTTGCTCCCCTCATTCTCCTCTACACTTCTCTCTTTTCAAAATTCAAAAATGAGGAAGTTCATTTCGTGGGTATACCCCATTGGTGAAGAAAATAGCATCAATGGGTAGCTTGGAGTCCCCTCTCTCCATAAGGTAAAAATCTACATGAAAAACTCATGTTTTCACAATCTCCTTTCATAACCGATTTTTTACCTTTGTAATGCCTTGTTTTCTCTCTCTTTTGAGCATCAACTCAACCTTGCAATGGTGGTGGATTCACCTTCTTGAACCAAGGGCAAAAAACCCCTCCTAAAACACTCCAAAGGTAAACCCTAAAATTAGTGTCTAAACCTTACTATGAACTAGCATTAATTAAGGGTTAGTATGTAATTATACATGTTTTGTGTGTTTTGGGTGATGGGAATGGAGCTTGCAACTCCATTCCCCATGTAGCGATTTTGGTGCAAAAGAGGAAGAAAGGGAATGGGAAAATAAAATGAAGGAAAAATAAGCTCAAGGTAAGAGCTCCTTCTAATGTTAAATTCCATTGCATTAGAGTAATGGGTAAACAAATAAAGAACCTAAACTATTGTATTAGTATTGAAGTTTATGAAGTTTTGAGTATTTGGGAACTAGTAAGTAAATTGTAGTCCTAGAGCCAAAAGTATATGTGTATGAGTATTGGTTATTGATGTTTGATGGAGTATTGATGTATTGAGATGATTTATATAGCTTTGTGTGCTGGTAGGACCCTTGTATGGGGTGTGGTGTGGCTAGATTAGGAACGAATTTGATGAAAAAGTGGTATGTGGAGAAGTTAGAATTGTAGGTAAACTATGGCAAAATTTGGTAGGGATATGTGCATTTATGGATGACTTGGTGAATGGGAGAACCAAGGTGTGTATTGGAGTTAATAGAGATGTTGGTAATTATGGGAATGTAGTTGTAGTATGAGAAATAAGAAGGTAAAAATCTGTAGCAAGAGTTGTTGTGAAATGTGTTGGAGAAACTAGGAGAACTTATGTGCAAGACCTAGTAAAAGAGTGTTGAACTTGAAGAGTAAGGTAATGCATTGTAGGCCTTGGAAATGGCATTAGGGATGAGAATATGCATGGGGAAGTAGGAAACTAAAATCTGTAGCAAAACAAAACTAGGAAGGATGTGTATAAGTGTTGAAAGGGAAATGTAGAAAATGTATGTGTGAATTAGTATGAAGAGGAGTAATGAATGGTAATGGATTTAGACATTTAGAAGTTTAATTAGGTGCTTAAACATGTGGGATTAAGTGTAGGAACATTTGGGAATTATTTAGGCAAAGTGAGGATTGTAACAGATTTTGAAAATGTCAAAATCTGGTAGAAATGTAGCAGGGTCCGAGACTTAAGTCCAGGACTAAGTCCCGGACCAACATGTAAAAACTGACCGAGAGATAGATAGCAGTGGGTGGTCCGGGACTTAGTCCCACACAAGGACCCGGACCACCCCTTGAAAAATGGCCGTGAGTTTTGTAAGTTCAAGGTCCGGGACTTGGGGTTAAGCATGAAGACCGGACCAGTACCAAAATCCATTCGAGATTTACAAAGCCTTGGGTCCGGGACTTACCTTATGTATAAGGTCTCGAACCATATTTGAAAACAGGCCGAGGATTACGACCACATGTTGGTCCGGGACTTAAGACCCGGACAAGGTCCCGGACCAACCAAAAAAATTGTAAATTAAGCTTGTCAAACGGGTTTTAAGGGAAATAATGAATGGTAATGTTAGTATAAGATAATTGGTACTTAATTAATGATGTTTAGGGTCATGAAAGGTATAAACAAGTTTGAGAAGTAAGTAAGAAAGTTGTAAGTATATGAACATTAAGTTAAACCGAAACAACGGGATAACGGGGGTAAGGGTAAGTTCGGGAGTAGTAATTAAGTATGCTTGTAATGCTTAGTATTAATTGAACCATTTGGCATGTAGTCATTGGTTCAAGAATAAGACTCAAGGGACAAGGAAGGACTAAGGAACAAGGAGACATGGTTAAAGTAAAATTTCAAAAAAGGTATGATTTCTTCATGCCCTGTATCCTAATCTGGTTACCCCGATTTGTGTGCTTATTTGATCACCTAAATAAGATAAATGCATGAATCGGACTATATTGCACTTACTTGTGCTTGATTTATGTGTTCTTGATATTTATTGTCTTGAACACTAGTTTGTATATAATTCATGAAATATATGGATGAAGATGAAGTGTATGTGTACCTTGTAGTGTACTTGTGTATTGTATTGTATTTCGATGGATGATATATGAGCAATGTATTGTATTATTGTGGATTGGGTGTGTGACTTCTACTAATTCCTAACTATCTAACTTCTAACGTAAGTAATAAGTAAATTGGAATGAGTAGAAGTCCGATATAGCTTCGGCCACGCGTGAGGATGAGGAGACACAAGAGGTTGGATCCGAAACCTGGTTCTTAAAACTGGTCCACGGCCCAAACCCCTTAAATGGGTAGCATCCTGGATTGGTGAACCAAGTAAATCCGGTGGTGGGACAGAGTAGTCCCGGGCCGGAGGTCGCGACGACTTAACATGAGTAAGAGTAAAAAGTAAGTAAAGTATGAGTATGTATGCGTAAGTATGGTGGTGTAACGAGTATAAAGAGTAATCTCCACCCGAATTAACCCGAGTGGACAAAAAGGAGCTAAAAGTATGGTGTATTGTGTATGTATTGCGTATGTATTGTATATGTATTGTGTATTGTGGATTTCGGAAAAAGGTAAGTATGTATCTGTTGGCTTGTATGGTTACCTTATATGTATTGAAGTGTATGTATGTATTCCTTGTGTAAAGTATTGTAGTGTTATGTATAAAGGCATGTATGCATGTATGTATGAATAAAATGAACTGCATGTATTCGACCAAGTGGTCGGCGTACCCTCACTAGTACGCGAGGTATGCGGTTATCATATGCAGCGAAAGCTGACCCCCTAGGGGGAGCGTTTTTAGTGTGCAGGTACCCGAAGCAGACATGGTCGCAGTAAGAGACCGGTGGCAGTGTAGAATGTAGAGAATAGTATCGAACTTGTAGCCTTGAAGTAGTAGTGTACCAAGGGGGTATACCTTGTGCATTGTAAGTATGTAGATGCGAGGAATGGGTAGATGTAGACTCTTAAGGAGTATGAATGGAATTGAAAGAGGTATTGTATTTGTATAAGGAACTTAGTAAACTCGGTATGTATATTGTATTGAATGGTATTGTAAAGGAGCAAAATGTTGAATGGAGCAATGTAGTATTTGGTTGGTAAATGGAGTAAGTATTGTAGATGTGTAGTACTCGGGATTCCGGTCCATCAGACCGATGTTGTATGTAGTAGTAGCTTTGTTAGTCACGTGGGTGACTAACGACATTGTATCACCCACCGTACGTAAGTATGTACCGCTGCGTGAATCTGGAAGTACGAGGAGATTGGACGGTAATGACAGTATTAACGGTAGGGGTGTTACAGTTAAGGTTGACATATGAAAGGCTGCCTAGCTTATACTTTTATTATGGTCGTCTAACTCATGCATCGTGTGAATTTCCGTATCGCACTAATGCAACCACTGAAGATTTGCCTTAGGGTACTTGGTTGCATGCTAGTATGATGGTGGTGGGACGTTTGAGGCTTGAAAGCCCTGATTCGTTGAATGCGGTTCCAAAGGGGGTGGTTTTGATTCTTCTAAAGTTGATGGGGAGGTTGGTCAAGATTCTAGAGGTGTAGGGGTACAGAGTCTGGAATGGAGGATGTTGCTAAAGAGGGTGATGGAGAGGTGGTTCTAGTTCAAGCTCAAGAGCCAGAATCTAGTGCTAAGGGAAAAAGTGTAAGCTGGATCGTGTCAAGTTTTCTGCATACTTTGAGGAGATCATGGAGCCGGAGCAGTTGAAAGAGGCTTTAAAGAGAAGTCGGGTGAGGAAGTGGATGATTCTATTCAAGTGTCCTTGGGGGAGTCCTAGGGTCGCCACACATAATGGCGGTTCTAGTGGCGAATTGCCGAGGACTTGGCGACCCTTATGTAGTTCGTTGGCTCCTGGATTTGTTCCGGGAGGTGTCGCCAAGTATGGTATTTTTTGTGATACTAAGGTGTCGAGTGCTGAGTTTTGAGGTATTGGGGTAAGGTTACGTAATTTACTTGGTTTACGAGCGATAGTGTTGGCCGGCATGCTAGTGTTGCTCTTATCTGGCGGAAAGATTGGGATGTAGTAGTTTGTGGTTACTCAAGTTGACATGTTGATGTTAAAGTTGCTGATCCAGGGGGTTTCACATGGCGGTTCACTGGTGTGTACAAGTGGCCAATAAGGGATGAGCGGTGGAGAACGTGGAGTATGATGGAGGATCTTATGGTAGGATGGAATGATGCAAGGCTGGTGAGGGGGGGGGGGATTTTAACGAGGTTCTCTACAATTCAGAGCATTGAGGGAGGGAGGTTCAGGGATGGAGGGATATAGCTGGTTCCAGGCAGTGCTTAAGCAATAGCCCAATTGAGGGAGTTGGGCTTTTATGGTGGAAGGTTTACTTTTACCAACAGGCGTGCATGAATCATCCATGTGATGAGTCGACTGGATCGTTTTTTAGCTAATTGAAATACCCCAAACCTAAGTATGCTAAGTAAACATCAAATCATGATGTATTAAGGCTAAAATATGCCTTAGAAAGATTGGTAGATAATTTAAACCAAGGAAAATACAAGGAAATGCCTTAAGGGCAATTAGGGCAAAAATGTGCTCTAAGCTTGGAGAGACTTGGGTGAGTACCCAAATAGCATGATAAGACCTTAGTAATATTCTAATGGTCATTTTAAATCAATTAGCAAAGAAAACCAAACTTGAAAACAAGTTAAAACACAAAATGTGCTTTAAGAAGTCTTTAAAGCACATTTTGAGAAATTGTCTTAGAATTGAGTTTTGAGTGGCTAATGTCCATCATTACTCTTTAATCAACATGTGTACTAATTAGTATCACATTAGGAGGTCTAAATCAATGGGAAATCAAAAATTTCAGAAATATGTGCACTGATTAGTGAATAGTGCCAAATAGTGACTAGTTTAAGTTTTAATCAACTTAAGCTAATTAGTTGGTCAACAAAGACCATGACTAGCTTCATTTAAGGTAGGGGCCGGTTTTTCTAAGGAGGGGTGAGTCACCATAAGTAGTCAAATAAGGGAAGAAAAGAAGAGAAGTAAAGAAGTTACTATTTGCTTTATTAAAGCAAAATATCCTTATAAGCTACCTTTCTCTCCTCTACCTCATTTCTCTCTTTCACCCACGGTTTCTTCTTCTTCTCTCTGTTCCAAAACCGAGAGTGCTGCCCTCCATGGTTTCTCCATCTTCAATCACTTGCCAAATACAACTCCAAGCTCCAAATCCAAAACAAATTGCATATTGTCTTAGTTAGGTCAAGACCTATCTTTCTATCTTTTCAAATCTTTCAAAACTCCATTTTGGTTCCATGAGAAAACTCCATTGATGGGGGAAAATCAAGTTTGAATAGCTCATTAGCTTCTCCATTCTCTTAAGGTAAAGAAAATGTAAGAAAAACCATGTTTCCATCATTTCTTGTACATGGCCGAAAATTCCTTCTCATGGGGCTATGTTTTTATGCCTTGTTCTAGCTTGATTTATTCACCAAGGACTAGTGGAGGTCCTATTTCATTCAATGCCAAAGTCTACCTTGAGACTTCAAAGGTAATCATCCACTTTTATGCCTTAGAACACATTTCTAACCTAGGTTTTCATTCCTTGAGGTTCGTGCATTGTTTAGTACTCATATGGGTCCTTAAATATTGATTAGACATTGGCAAAGGAATTTAAGTGGTGGCGAGATCTATGCAAGAAGAAGGCCTAAGGAGGAGATTAAGATAAGCTTGAGAAAACAAGGTAAAATGCTTACCTAATGGTGGTTTTAAGATTAAGGAATGAGTTTTAGATAAATACCAATGTGGCTTAAAGCTTACATTGTGTATTGGGTTATATAACCTAAGAAAAAGAACTTAAACAAGCTTATGAACTTGTGATTAAGGAGCTAATGAGAATGAGTTAGTAATATAAGTTTAAGGTGGATTTTAAGAGCATTATAACTACTATGAGATTGATGAGTGTATTTGCAGGGTTGAAAGCTTATATATGTGGGAATTCAGTGTTTAAGTTTAAGTCATTTAAGGGCCTAAGAGCCATGTCATTTAAGAGCCTTAGTGCTATGCAATTTAAGATTATTGCAATATATTGAGTTTGTTATGAATGAGTTGGTTTGGGTGATGAGATATGATGAGAAAGAACTTGAGGTGTGTGAGATGGTCAAATGAGGAAAATAATGTGTTGGGCATGCTATGATGCTAGAGGTGCTATGGCAAAATTTGAGTAGAAAATAAGTGTTTAGGTGATGGTGGTGAACTAATATGACTAGGATTTACTAGGAATCATTATAAGGAATTTGAGTGGAGATTAGTTAATTAAGGAGTCCTTGAGGTTTAGGATGACCTAGAGATGTCTAGGAGGAGTTAGAGGAATGGTGAGTGTTTGAGCACACCAAAATCATGAGATGAGGAATATAAGAATGTGCATAAGATTAAGGAGAAGGTGTATGTAATGATAAGGTGATTTGAATATGTTTCTAAGGGGAATAAATGACTAAGGAAGTACTAGGAAGTTTTAGAGGTGGTCTTGATGAAAAGGGGTGAGATAAAAAGTGTGGTAATGAGTTATAATGACTTAGGCATTACCTTGGAGGATTTAAGAATCAAGAGAATGTAATTGAGCACGTAGGACTTAGGCAAATGTGGTAACCAACTAGGAAGGAAATAAGGTGTTGGAGGATGGAAAGCTTAGCTTAGGAAGGAACTTTAAGTAAAGAATAAAAAGAGTTTTAGATAGTGAGAGATGCTTGGGAGATGATGTTATAGTGGTGAAGAGAACATTGGCATAGTGGTGTACACTAGGTATGAACCACCACCTAGAAACCTAGAGGAAGCATTACAAGTGTTAGCATTATTACAAGGAAAATGCATAATGACTAAGGTGGATCTTGGTGGATGATTTAAGGTATTTAAAGGAGGGCTTAAAATGTATTTGAGGTGCCCAAATGAGGTTAAACATATTAGAATATATGAGGAGAAGTTTGGAGTTGAAAGAGAATTTAGAAACAAGTTTCTAGAGCCGACCGACCTTAGGACCGGACTTGCAAGGTCGGTCGGGCTCTGTTACAATACCGAAAATGTTTCTGGAATAGACCGGACATGGGACCGGACTTGTCAAGTCGGTCGGGCTTGAATTTTGTACGGTAATAAGTCTCTGGAATCGACCGGACATAGGACCGGACTTGTAAGTCCGGTCGGGGTAGAATTTTCAAACGGGGGGTTTCAAACGGTAAAGGGTACTGGAACGGACGGACTTGGCAAGTCCGGTCGGTTAAGTCCGGTCGAGCCTAAAACAAAAAAAAAAGAGAAATTTTGAATTCTAAGAATGGCAATGGGTAATAGGTATGCCTTGGTAGGTTAGTAATGATGGAGACCCTAAGAACTTAAGAGATTAAGTTAAGTAAGTATAAATTGAAAGTTCAAGATTAAGTTTGTAAGATTAAGTGTAAGACCTAAGAGGTGTTAGGTGGGGATCATTAAGGAATTAAGTAAGTTTAAACAAGTTAGTAAGTCATATAAGTTAAGTGATGACAACCTAAAACTGAATGAATGTTTTAGGACTTGGGAGTTTGGACTCCGGAAGAGAGTAAGCGCCGAACGACCAACGGTGAACGGTACAGTTCTCTTGTGACCTGCTTGCTAACGAGTGTCCCTCGGCTTGTGTGCTATTTGTTTTGTGTGCTCACTAAACAAGATAAAGCATGCAACCGGAACATATTATATATATATTGTATTGTTGTGTGATGTTTGAAAACTAACACAACATACCGTGAGAACTTACTAACCAATGTTTAGTAAGGAATTGAGTGAGACTAAGGAACGCCCCTAATAAGGGACGATATGAACCGAAAGAGGTTAACCGACAAACAGGGTTTTGAGACTACTACTACTGGAACTTGAGTGAGGAAACCCGGGACCGATCTCCGGTCATGCATGCTAAGGAAAAAGGGGGACGGTATCTGAATCAGATCCGCCCTCCGCTTAAGGACTTGTCTTCGGACTTGTAGCCTAGGGCCGGTTTGCCGGCTCAGCTACGCTGGATTCCCGTCCAGGGTAGGTGGCATTAAGATGGTGCGGTGGGATCACCTAAATCCCAGGTTTGGACTTAGGCTAAACCATTCCCCTCCAGGAACGGTTCGTATTCTGAGAATAAGTTAAGGTTAAGATGAGTTACAATCATTCCTTTCTAAAGGATGATTTGTATTATTAAGATTAAGATTAAGATTAAGATTAAGATAAGTTAAGATTAAGATAAGTTACAATCATTCCTTTTTAAAGGATGATTTGTAGTTAAGATTAAGATTAAGATTAAGGTGAGGTTTAAGATAAGTTGCAACCATTCCTTTTTAAAGGATGGTTTGTATTATTCAGATTAAGGTAAGTTACATCCATTCCTTATTAAAGGATGGTTGTTTCTAAGATTAAGACAAGACTAAGAGTGAGGTGAGATAAGGATGGACTAAGATTAGGAGGGAACATTACTTAAGGAGTTAAATAGTTAACTCTCTAATTAAGGGAACGCGTTTAAGTCGTTCATGTGCGTGAACTTTGATTGTTCATAAATGGATTGTGTTTACAGCATTTACTATTATGTTGTGCATCCAATCAACCTCCATGCTATCGACAATTAGTCGTCGTAGCCACGTTAGCTTGGGGGCCATGAGGGGATCGTACCAGCATTCGTGCGACCCCCTTTGGGGGCTTGTTTTTATACAAGGTACAACAGGAAGCGGCCGTCGGAGGGTAGAGAAGGATACAAGTGTTAAGGGTTAGAGTGGCCTACGAGTGTGCATGTACACTCGTATGGCAATATGAGTTAGTAAGAGTATAGGATGTGAGGGGGTTGTAAGAAGGATATGTAAATGTTTAAGGTTGTTGCACTAATGTTCGTATATTCTGTAGTCAGACCGTGGCAAGGTCCTGGATTTGTAAAGAATTCCGCTGCGATATGTTTATATATATACTGTTAAGTTGCGAGACCACGTTTGGATTGAGTTGGGGTGTTACACTAATGATGCATGGATGAGCCAGTTTCCTGATGTGAGAAACTTTCATTTAAAATGGACCAGGTCTGATCACCGTCTCATTAAACTATTGCTTCGACCTCCTATTCGTAGGGGCCCTAAGCCCTTTAAATTTGAGAGCTGTTAGGTAGGGAATAAGGAGTGTCAAGCCCTAGTGCAACGTGTTTGGTGACAGGTAGGCGTTCAAAGTCGGGGTTATACACAAAAAGTTTCTGAATGTAGTAAGGAGCTGTTAAGGTGGGGACGTCATCAGTGAAGAAAGGAGGAGGCTACAATTCGATGCTTGAAATATGAGCTGGATCGCTGCACAAGCACAGCTAGCCTGTCAACGGCACATTCTCTAGCCTATAGACAGTCTCTTTAGGAGGAGGTTAGAGTTTGGCAGCGTTCACGGCAGGATTGGCTTGCTGCAGAGGATAGAAACTCTGATTTCTTTCTACGTTGGTTTAAAGCTCGAGTGAGGCATAATCATATTCATGGGCTTGTCAATGAAAATGGTGTTCTAGCTATAGATTGGAATGGTATCGAGGGCACAACGCGTGACTATTTCTCACAAGTTTTTGCTTATATCAATCCTGAGGCAAATCATCACCTTCTAGCGTGTGTAGAGGGAAGGATCCCAATTGCCCTCCATGAGTCAATAGGTCAACCATACACAATGGAGGAAGTCCTTGCGACTTTGAAGGAGACGCACCCAACATGATTTTCTGGATACTATTCTTAATTTCCTTAACGTGTCAGTTATGCCCCAGTCACTTAATCATACTCATATTGGGTTAATTCCAAAGAAAAAGGGTACAACTTCTATTACTGATTTCAGGCCAATATCTTTGTGTAACACAATTTATCGTGTTATTGCGAAGGTGTTGGTCAATCGAGTTAAAGAAGCAATGACGTATGACATAAGCAATGATCAAGCAGCCTTTGCTAAAAATAGAATGATAACAAAAAATATTGTTCTAGTTCATGAAATTTTGCATGTTATGCGGCATTCTAAGGCTATTGCTAAGGGGCATTTTGATTTTAAGATGGATTTATCCAAGGCGTTCAATAGGGTTGAGTGGTCCTTTTTGCTTATGGTCTTGCGAAGCATGGGTTTCCATCCGACTTGGGTCCATTTAGTTGAGATGTGTTTTACGACTGTTTCCATGAGTGTTGTCCTTAATGGCTATCCAGGGTGTATTTTTAATAAAAAAGGAGTTTAAGGTAGGAGGATCCTTTGCCGCCATACTAGTTTATCTGTTGCATGGAAGTTTTATCTTCTGCTCTTCGTTTGGCCTCAAATGTTGGGTTTTTAAAGGGATTTAGCATGAGGGGTCTTAGACAACAGATTACTAGTCTATTTTTTTTTACAGATGATTGTCTTATTTTCGAAGAATCTTCTATATGTAATGCTCATACAATGAGTGATATTGTAGAGGATTTTAGGCTTGCATCTAGCCAGTGCATTAATTTTCAAAAGTCGGGGGGTAATGTTTTCTTCTGGAGTGCCAGTCTTTGTTCGAGAGGATATTGTTAGGTGTTTTGGGACAAGGGAGGTTAAGGATTTTGGTGTTTATGTGGGTTTTCCATCTCGAATAGGATGTAGGCTAAGACAAGTTTTTAGTACATTAAGGATCGTGTCCATAAGAGAGTTTTGAGTTGGGATAAGCATGTGTCTTAAGCTGGGCGTTTAGTTTTAATTAAGAGCATGCTACAGTTTTTGCCTACATATGTAATGAGCGTATATAAAACTTCCAAGGGCGGTTATTAAGGATATTCACTCTGTAATTGCTAAGTTCTTGTGGTTAGGAAGTATAAAAAGGGATACATTGGCAACGTTGGGATAGAATGTGTATTTCACAGAAAGAATGAGGGCTTGGGTTTAAGGATTTAAATGATTTTAATGATGCTATGCTCATGAAACAATGCTGAAGGTTATTAACTATCCCTGATTCAATGGTGGCTCAAGTTCTGAGAGCAAGATATTACCCTAATGGGAGCATCTTTCAGGCAAGCTTGGGTAGCAGGCCGAGTCCCATATGGAGAGCGTTCCATAGAGTTATTCCTCTACTTTATCAAGGGATTTAATGCAAGGTGGGAACTGGGCAGCATGTCAGTCTTCAGGATAAATGGTTGACGGACAAACCAAGAGGAAGACCATTCTTAGATTTAGTTCTACTTAATGTTAGAAGTCAAGGAAGGGTTTCTGATTTAATAGATAGTAGCACTGGGCAATGAAGGGAAGATCTAATTCGACAATGGATTCTACATGTTGATGCAGAGGTGATTCTATCTATTCCTTTGACTGACGAGGCCAGTTGATAGATGGTTATGGAAGCCTAGTGTAACGAGGTGTTTCAATGTTAAATCTGCATATTACTTTGCTTGAGCTTTACGTGAGCAATGTAATCCTTCTAGCTCTGGGCAATTGGGCTTGCTACTCGGAAAATTTAGAAAACTGACTTACCTAATCATGTCAAGGTTTTCTCATGGAAGTTCTTGCAAGGTTTCATTATTGGTAAAGCTTTATTAGCAAATAGATACAAGATGGAGATTGATGAACATTGTTTTTGTGGAGCTGTTGAGACTTTGGTCCATGTGTTTCTGGATTGTAGTGGGGTAGACAAATTATGGGTAGAGAGAATTGTTTTATACCAAAGAACATTCATACCGATGGGGCCTTTAGAGATTGGGTTTTTTCTTTATGCATGACTCTATCATCTAATGATCTTGCTTGATATTTAAAAGTTTTGTGGCAAATATGGTTTTCTCATTGTCAAGCGAACCATGGTTGTATATCAGAAGTGGAGTGGGGCTGTGATTTAGTAGCAAACTACCTGGCTGTGGCCAAGGGGAGTCTGGCAAAAGTGAAGAATATGGTGCAGGAGGAGGATGTTGTCAGTATGGAAAGATGTGTGAAGATACATGTCGATGGCAGTGTAGCAGGGAACACAACGGGAATGAGGGTTGTTTGCAAGGAGGCCTATGGGGGGGGAGGATTATCGCAGCCGCTATGAAGGGTAGATGTCGGGGCTATCATCCAGCCTTAGTCGAAGCAAATGCCATGCTTTTCGGTATGATGTGTGTTGCAAGGGTAGGAAGGTGAAAGTGGTTATTTTATCTGATTGTAAGACAAGCATTAATTTGGTAAAGGGCTGTGGGTTAGTTGCATCTGATGTGTTAAGGCAAGTTTTTGTTATGGCAAAAGATTTTGATGTTTTTAAATGGTTGTATGTCTCTAGGGCAGAAAATGTAGGGTCGCATGTGTTGGCGAACATGGTTAGGGGTCGGTTAGATGAATTTTTGTTGTATGACCCGATACCAGCATGTATAATCTCTTTACGCTTGTAATGATAGTTGCATATGGTTTTTAAAAAAAGTGTAGAGTAGAGGTGGCCAATGGGACGGGCCAGCCTGGGACCACCCTCAGCACCCTGGACCGAGCTCGGTCAAAGACTGGTTCAAGATCACTGACCAGGGACCTAGACCATCCTGGGACTGGCCCTGAAAAAATAGTAGGCCGGTCTGGTTTTACTTTCCAAAAGACCGGGACTGCAATAGGAAGCCCGCGACCGCATGAAGTTAGGCTCGATTGGGCCCGACTATGGACCATCTAGGGACTGAGACTGTAACACCCCCGAATAAACATTCAATAGTACAAAACCAACTCCGGTCATATTGCATGATAACTAAGCAGCGGATTCTCGATATCTTTCGGGTGCTACAGATGCCAACCACCCACGTGGTTGACAGACCACACTACCAATACTAAGTTACGGTCTGCATGACTGGAACATCCCTCAACCAAAACTTTTATACAATATAAGATACAAATCTGAATACCGAGTGTCTACAACAAGAATACCAAATCATAAGCTAAGAATTACATCTCGGGTTTAGTATCAACCCATATATTACATGTGCTACTACAAACTTAAAGGTTGTGCCCCGGTGGACTACCCCCATGGTAGTCACCCTGCCTACGCTCCGTCGCGATCCAGATGATCACCTGTAAAAATAAAGGACTCAGCAAAACTATGCCGAGTATGAACGTGTGAAGCCCGCATGTTACCGGGCTACACGACTACTTGGTCGAATATTATTAAGTCCAATTTACATGCCATGAATGAGCAGTAACACACAACATGAAATGGCAACACACCAATTCACAACACGCTGAGCACAGAGACAGCCACAAGCACATCCACAATCACAAATAGAGTGTGCCATAGAATACAAGTGATGACGATCCTCACAGCGGGATCATATAAGCGTTGTGTGTTTTCATTTCTTTCCTTGTTTCCATAATGTGTATTCTCATTCTCTTTCCTTGTTTCCATAATGTGTATTTTCATTCTCTTTCCTTGTTTTCATAATGTGTATTTTCATTCTCTTTCCTTGTTTTCATAATGTGTATTTTCATTCTCTTTCCTTGCACCCGGTCTAGGGATATAGTTTAGATCCCGTGACCATATAGTATGGGTGCTCATCTTTCCCTGTTTCTCATAGATTAACGGTGTATTCTTCTGTTACCGCACGTTGGAGGACGTCTCCTCCTTAGTTCATACCTTTGTTCATACTTTAGTTCATACCTCCATTCCCGGCGTCGTACGTCGAGAAAGAGGGGTCGCCTTTAGACCCCAGGTTATGCTCTTCAATTAGCTGATCCTCCAATCCCGACGTCAGGTCGAGACAGAGGGGTCATCTCTTGACCCCAGGTCATGCTTCCCAAATTGCCAATCTTCCAATCCCGGCGTCGTTCGTCGAGAAAGAGGGTTCGTCTTTTAGACCCCAAGATGTGCTCCACAATGGTCGGTCGAAGGATCTGATGCAGATACCAACTCCCGAATATACATTCAATACCGCGCGGCCCGAGATGTTGTCTTCCCGGGTTATTCTCATGTTCTACCAGTTGATAATTACTTATTATGTGTCTTTTCTTTTTGTTCAGCTTGACACCATTGTGGGTGTCGATAACCGTCCTCAATAGGGCATTCACTTATCGTAAATAGTTTGACACCATAGTGGGCGTCCTTGAGAGTCCTCCATGGTTAGAGAGGAGTTTTCCTTTATATAAGTAGTTTCCTTATTCGTTTGTATTATTAAGTTCCGTCCCGTAGTTTACATAAACGGGGAGTGACTAAGTTACTGTGTGCACGCAAGTAAGGTATAACAGGTATGAGGCAACAATACCGCAATTTAAATGAGCAATCCGTTATCATACTTCACATAAACACACCGCAAGCGAATAAGCAAGATAAACAAACAATCCATTTTCATGCTTTAGTCTTGAAGTCATTGGCAAACAAAAGCACACAGCACACAAGCCGTGTAACACGGCAACATACGAACCACACATGTCCATACCTTATTCGAAGTACGAGTCGTCTTACACTCGGAGTCCCGGTCGGAGCTCGCTACGGTCCTAGGGTTAATTAAAACAATACGTCAGTTTATTATTTTATGTGACGACACTTTATACCGTATGTCATTCCTTAGGTGAGTTGTTACATGTTTAGTTTGTATTGACCCTTAGAAGTTCACATGCATTAATCCTAGGCTTAACTTACTCCTAGGATATTTCATATCTTTATTTACATGTTAATCAAGCCCTTTTCCTTAGTTCATGTCTTAGGGCGTTTTAAGCGGTAATTGTGTAACAAGTTTATATAACATAGATAGGACTTATCTAATGGGTATTCTTTCCCTAGATAAATAAGTGAAATATTTTAACTCTTGTGTGATGATAATATAGATCCTAGAATACCCCTTAAATTATTTATACAGAAGCTCCACGGTTCATGAAACCGTAACATAGGTTTATTGCTTAATCTTACTTAACCTCCCTTTAGTATGTTAAACCATGTGTTCTCTGTCCAAGTGTTTCTTCCCGCACAATCAGGTGAGTTTGGTCTGGTTTGGGTTCATTGATTAACTATCATTTCACTCATAATTATCCTGTAATCAAGCTATACAGTACAGCTATAATATTAGAAACCGAGACAACCCACTCCATGTTTCATTGTTTTCTTTTTTTTTGTTTCTAGTTAGCTAAATTCCTGTCTGTTACTTTCCTGCAGTGTTTACCCAACTAGTTAGGTGAGTTACCCTAGGTTTAAACTCGAACTTTCACTCATAAAACACTCACGTAGCTTCTGTAATTAACTACACAGAAGCAGATACATCAATGCAATCTGAAAAGAAAAAAAACTAAGACGAACTGAAACAGGTACTCGAGTTATTGCACTCTCCTCCTGTTATATCCTCTTCTAAGGTGTTAAATGTTTTTCTCTAATACTCCCCAAGTTATAGACACTTAGGCTTGTGGTTTAGTTAAATCTGAGACTCATAATTACTCCAGTAACACACACACAAAACCTCCTATACAGAAACAGAATGAAATCTGTAACAGAAACTGAAAGTTGGTAGCTCTTCTTGTGTTTCTCTTTTATGTTCTGACTCTATATTGTTGTTCGTTTCCTTCTTATGTATTTATATCCAGTTAAGTCTGTTAATGAGTTTCTGAGCCAAAAGACAGATCAAGACTACCCCAGACAATACCCCCGAACTTCTCTGCACAACAAGACCAGAAAACCTGATAAGTAAATCCCAAAATCTGATAAACTGATTTACTAACTTCTGTTTCACATCCGATCCTTTATCCTCCTTTCTTTTGTCCTTAGTTACCTGGTTCCTAAATCCTCACATGATTTACCAGCTTTATTTCCCTCTGTAATAATGCTTCTAATTCATACCTAAGACACCACTACACTTCTAAGGTTCCCGTATAACCTGTTACAGAAACTGAGATTAATCCCCACCTGAAACTGAACTCGACACTACTACTGTTTTTATTTCTTTTGGTTTGTTTAAGTTTCAGATAACCCAAGGCAATCAAGGATGTACACCTAAGATCCCTATACACAAGGTCTGTAACCTTAAAAAGAGCAGAAAACAGGTAATGCAAGTGGTGATTATTACTGAACTACCGAAACTGATAACCTGGTGTGAACTAACTGGTTTCTGTCTTTGTTTTCTGTTACAGAGCATGTTCTCTTTGCTTCTACCCAGGTGTGTCCCCATTACTGAGAGTGTTATTAGGAGTTTTAAATCCAAAATTGACTCACGACAACAGAC
This sequence comes from Limonium bicolor, assembly GCA_023374045.1. Classification (NCBI taxonomy): domain Eukaryota; kingdom Viridiplantae; phylum Streptophyta; class Magnoliopsida; order Caryophyllales; family Plumbaginaceae; genus Limonium; species Limonium bicolor. The sequence continues at coordinate 124,032,296 of CM041779.1, forward strand.
TACAACCTGGTAAGTTTATATACAGAAGGTATCATATTTCCGAAACTGACACCAACCTGTTACACCTTCTTTTTTTTTTTTTTTTTTCTTTCTTGTACAGATCTATCTGTTTTCACTTTCCTGATGTTTCAGCTGGGTTTAGCTACTGATTTCTAATCCTCCTATGAAAGTACCAACCTAGTTCATTAATCTTAGCAGTATCTTAGGTTCATTCTTAATCCTCTATAACACACTCAATACTTCTGGGAGTCTGTCAACAGAACACAAGTTTCAGGGAAAGAAAACTGAAACATGAATCTGTACACGCCTCTTCCCTTCCTCTTTTTTTTTTCTTATAGATTAAATGCCTTCTAAACTCCCAAATGAATATACCAACTTAGATAAATGTATTAGTACTGACTTGGGTTTATTATTAAATCAACACAACCCTCCTATGCCATCTGCAACAAGGTTATACTGAAACAACAACTATCGACACTCTAGAATCAGCATCTTTATGTTTCTTCTTTATTTCTTCTTTCAGAGCGTTCAATTAATTCCCAATCTTCCAAGTGTATTAAGAAGGCTTTGAACTTATAAACAACCCAAAACCAAGCTGTTAACTCAATTAAAGCTTTGTTATACAGAGCCCAAGAGGCTGAACAGAAAACTGCAACACCAACCAATGTATTTCTTCTTTAGTCTTCTTTTTCTGTTCATTAATCTGTTATCCTCTATAGTTCTCTTTCTGTTCTTTCTTGATCTGATTTCCAACTTTTCCCTTAATTATCTAGCTACTTAGTTAAATGTCTTAGTTTAGTTTTAACTCACAAAACAGGCCCAAAACAGCCGGTTAAAGCTACTGAAATGTGCTTGGGCTGAAACTGGGAGAAGGAATCTGAAACTGAAATCAAGTTTTGCATCCTCCTACTCCTATTACTTTCTAATGGGTTAATGCCTTTTCTAGCATTCCCAACTTATTCACACTTAGTCTACTATGTCAGCAAGGTTTTAAGTTTATTATACAGCCTCTACAATCTTTATATTACTTCTGAAAAGTTGGTATACAGAAAACCAAAGGTTGCAGAAAACTGAAATCTACTCCTGCACACTTCTACTTCTTACTTCTCTTTTATATGCTAACTGGTTTCTCCGACATCCCCCAGCTTATCTACCCTTAGTATAAGTGTTACCAAGTCTTTAAAGCTCATTACCCAGCCCATACAACAATATATTGTTTCAGAAATTCGATTTTTTACAGAGATGAAGCTGCAGAAATCAAACTCACGTTTCGCACTAGTTCTCTTAGCTAGTTCATACAATTTCTTTTTTTGAACCATTTTAACTTGCTGCCTAACCCTAAAGCAGAAGACCATTGGTTGCTCAATGCATTAGATCTGACTATCTATTAACCTAGGGCAATCTCCATAATTCATCGACGCACCCTAAGTTTCAATCCAGATAAATTTTCTGCTGTTGTTTAAGCAGTACATAACCATATTTTACTCATTCTTTACTAGTTCCATCCTTCTTGGGTTTAATCTGTATGTTTTCATTCTTATTTTTGCCAAACATCATAACGTCTACATTAGTTGTTTAATTGTTTTACTAGTACACCCCTAACCAGGTTTCACAAGCACTCACGAACCCCACTTCAGGCATCTAAAACGTGACAGTAGGTACTTTCTCTCAGGCCTAGTTTCTGTTACACTTCCCAGACCACCCAATAACTATCGGCAACCATTAAACCAACTTTTCCAACACCTAACACTAAGATAAGTTTTTGGCTTTAGCTAGGTAGATTTTCTTGGTTACTTAGTGACATTCTTCCACCATCCTCGCCAATGCTTAACCAACCCACACAGATTCCCGTCAGAGTATTACCCTCACAACAGATAATTTCAGACCAAACTTAACACAACGTTTAATCATAGTATAAGTACGAGTTTCTGGGTTACAACCTTGGGAAGGAGGTGATTTCCCTTGGATAGTATTTCCAGTCTGGTTGAGGTTTTGATTCGGAGCTGTGGCTTGCAACTGGTCACACACAAGCATAATTCTCCAGATTAGTTGGTGGTTTTAGTGGCGTTAAAAACAGAAACCGAAGACTGGGAACATGCCAGTTTTGTGGCCTCACCTCGGATCCGATTTCAAGGCAGTATGAGAATGAGTTTCTGGACGATTTTTGGTGCACCCTCAAGGGGGGGTTTTCCAGAGGACCTCATGCATGCAAATGGGTTAGATAAAAAAAAGTCAACACCCAATTTTCGGACATCAAAAGTAGAGAATAGCGAAGGGAGTTAAACAGCATGGTTTTGAGTTTTCCTGCTCTTACCCTCGAGAGATCAGCCAGAGGTTTGTTCACCGATTTCAGATATCCTACCCGTAGGCTTTGCATGCAAGATTTAAACGAATGAAATGAGGAAGGTTAGAGGAGTTGAGCATGAAGCTTCGGGCAGAGCAGAGCAGAGAAAGAAAAACAGAAGGAAACCGTAACAAACGGAACGGGTAGCATTTTACCTTGCGCTAGAGTAGCGGGAATGGGGATGGGTGCTCTTGTTCCAGGACTTACCGAGATCTCACCAGAGGAGTGGCATGCAAATGCTTGCGTGGGACATGCAAGAGATTAGAGAGGTTGAGTAAACTCTCGGGCAGAGCTTAGCAAAGGATAGGAGAGCAAACAGAAATGAAAACATAAGAGCAACCCGGTAACATTACCTTGCCAGTTTTGCTCGTGGTGTTTCAGATCCACCTGGTGGGTAAAAGCTCCAAGATTCGGACATGCAGCATGGAGAAACGAAGGTTTGAGTTTCGGATAGGAAACGTAAGGGAGGAAAGCTGAGCACTTAAGATCTCCAGGCACACAAACGGTGAAAGCAAGAGAGTCTGTATTTGCACCAGACGTGAGTGATGGAAAGATGTGAAAGGATTGAGTGGCTTTTACCAGTTGCAGGTGCCCGCACTACCGAGAAGGAAAGAATACAGATTTAAACCGTATAATGGGTATTAGTAATTAGGAATCAGTATAATACTTGGGCTGAGTGGGTAGGTAATTGAAAGTTAATGGGCTTAGCAGTACTTTCAGGAATCACAAGAGAGGGGGTCTGATTTCATCGTCATTTTATGATGACATCAAGTAGTTCGCAGGTCATGTTATCATGTAATAAGATTAAATACTTGTAGTTAATTAAATTTGATACCAACGTCATAGGATACCGATCGTGAGTACCATTATTTACGTTATAATGTTACTTGTATAAGTTTGTATCCGGTAACGTAGTTCGTATAATATACCCTCGCAACATATGTTATTTAGTACCGTCGTTATATGTCGACGAGTACTCCTATATTTCAGTGTGTATAATGCATTACACCTGTTTCGGGTACAAAGGTCCTAACAAGGACTAATTGATTTACTCAGTTATCTTCATTAATGCCAAACCGAAACCTACCAATGCTTATATTACAATGCGACTTGCTATCGCTTTCACGGGCATATGTATGCCCGCTAGTACCTTAGGGTATAAGTTGTAGTACAGTTATACATTAATGTGACAGGTTAGTTAAACATACCACACACATTCATGATTTCATGTGTTTTTGATTTTTAGGGGTGTTTCAGAGACCGAGACCGGTCCCTTTTTTTAAGGAACTAGTGACTGTAGTTATGATGTAGGAGTGCTCGATTAAGTTTTAGTTTATAACGATTGTAATATTAAAATATTGGTAGAACTTTGATCTTGGAAATTAAAACTTAGTATTCGAACTACTAGTAGAATTGTAACGTAATTAGGATTGTAATGACAGAACTATGTAGGCTTTGATTCCTTCGGCATACATAGACAACTTATTTTATGATGTTATATCTTAAGATAATAAGTGCAAGCCCTAAAAGGAAAATAAAATCTTGTTTTTCTTACAACACTTAAGATTATTTAGAATATATTGTCATTCTTATTATAACTTTACAATATTACTAATTAGTCATGAATTACATAAAGTTCTTCATTAAAAAAGGCCAATTGCAGTCTAGTTACGGTAAAAAAAAAGGACTGGTACTGGCCCAGGATACTAGCGGTCCAGGACCAGTCCCTCACTCTGGGTACCGGACCGATTGAGTCCGAGACCAAGATCGGGACTGACCGTGGTCACCTCTACAGACCCTAAAAGTTTACACCTCATAAAATAAATAATATATAAAGGGGCAGTTTATCATCTCCCTCAAAATGGTGATATCTTTTGCTTCATTTTTGTTTCAATTTTTTTTTCTTTTTCGGGCTTGGCGTTCGATGACCACATTAAGGAGATTAATCTCCTTCTCACCAATCAAGTACATTATGTGGTAGTTTGTTAGTGGTTAGAATAATGACATGCCACTTTTCTGTTTGTTAACCATGGTCAGCTTTAGCATAAAACTTCAATTAGATGTGTTTCAGCTTGTGGTCGTTGTCAACCTGCTCAAACCTAAATTCAACCTCAATTTCCTCGCATCCCAACCCGATTTTGATCAGCCCGATCACTAAAACCCACTAATCTCCTCTAAAAAACCAGTTAAACTAGCCTAAACCCTAACCCAAATTTGATCCGCCTCCTCCCTCGACGCCATAGCTAAAAAACTGACTGACTACTATTTGACAAACCTCTTTCTTCTCTCTCGGAACTTATTTGACACTCACTTTTCTTTTAAAATATGAATGAATTACATAATCTCCTTTAATCTTCCTCCAACTTCATTGACAATCGTCTTCCTCATTTCACCTATCGTAGCTCCCTCTCCTCTCGCACCTTTGAGAGTCCGCTAACCCCTACCTTCGGTGGTGATATCAGTACCTCAAATGTGTCTGTCATTTATCAAGGATGACCATTAGGTGCTCTACTTTTAGCCTTCCCCAGGGTTTAAAATTTTGTGATGCCACAGCCACACCTGATATCTCCTCTTGTCGAGGCTTTAGCAAGATTTCCGGGTTCTTTTAACTCTCTTTCATGAATCGATTGATATCATTTGGTTATAATCTATCTTGCAATTGCTTGGGAAATTATCTGTATCATGGGAGATTGTCCAATGGGTTTATCCTTGTCTATCACATATGATTCATGATTTCTTTAAACATGCTTACTTATCAGTCTACATTGGAAGAATTTATTTTCTTTAGGTTGTCTTTTTACCTGTTCGTTGTAGGTGGCGTTCTTTGGCATTGATGTTGTCCCCGAGGCACTATTTTGGTTTGACTGAGCTAATTCCGATATTGCATATGCTTTAAAATTAGGGAAAATTTATGAGATACCCCTGTTTTCTTTCGTAATTCATAATATACCCCTGTGATTTTGGTAATTTAACTTTAAACATGTTTAAATGTTATCCAAAATTGATGAAACTTTACATGGACGATGCTAAAGTGTTATATTTTGGTCCAATATCAAATTTGAAGTTTTTTAATCTCACATGTGACCTGTGGGATCCAATGAACAGTCACATATTCATTGGGTCCCACAGGTCACATGTGAGCTTAAAAATCTTCAAATTTGATATTGGACCAAAATATAACACTTTAGCATCATCCATGTAAAGTTTCATCAATGTTGGACAACATTTAAGCATGTTTAAAGTTGAATTACTAAAATCACAGGGGTATATTGTGAATTACGAAAGAAAACAGGGGTATCTCGTGAATTTTCCCAAATTAAGCTGATTAATTTGTATCTTTATTATTCTTGACCAGAGCCACAACTCAATATTGTGTGCTCTTTTTCTTGCCATTCCGTTGTCGAATCAAAATCAGAAAAAATATCCTTATTGGATTTGATCGTTGACCTTTGTTGATTGTATATGTTGCATTGCTTGACTTTGAATTCATGCTTGACTCACGGCTCTATTGATATTGCAAAAAACATTCATTTGAGATTTGGGTCGAGACCATATTCATGAAGATCTATTCGACTATCCTTGTATTGTTAATATTGTGTGCCATGGAGTTCCTTTCATCTTGTTTGTTGCCTTAAAGGTTTCATCTGGTGGCATTTATTTTGAGATGTGGATCAAGACAAACTTTTTTGTGATGGCCCACATCGAGCTTAGACCAAGATACGAGTACTGAAATAAGGTTGTATTAGTGAGATAAAACCTCTTTTATGTGGTTAAAAAAGAGTTATTAAAGAGTATTTATAGAGCAAAAGCTCAAGAGTTGATGAAATTTGCTTAAAGTATATTTTGGCCTTAAGGGATATTTTGGTAAATTTGAGTAGTTTGAAATACTTCGGCCTTAAAAGTTGATTTCTAACCTCCAACTAGGTACTTGTACTCTATTTTAATGAGGAAGAAATATTTGAAAAGGAAAATTAAGTATTTGTTGATGTTAGAGTTTTAAATTTTAAGGCTTATAGCACAGTTTACTTGTCTAAGATTTAATCTCTACTGTTCATCACTATTCATTTATGAAAATTATGGAACTTTAAGAGTAAGGTTTAAAATGAAAGTTTAGGATTTTAAGTGGCTTTGTTTTAGTTAGTCAAAAGAGCTAGTAAGAGCCTTTGCTATATAAGTCATCTTCCTCCCCATTCTATTATTTGCGTTTTCTTCCTCCCAACCCTCCTCCTCTCTGTTTATAACGTGTATGAGCAGCAACAGAAAAGGGAAAATCTTGTTCTTCATTCTATCACTCCAAATCTGCACCTTAAATTAATTATTAGTGGTTGTTGGCAACTGAAGATGATTTCCTTCTTCTTGAAGCTTCCTTTTGAGCTAAAGATCTTCATCATCTTCTTCACCACTATTACTATTCACATATGGTAAGGTTTTCCTTGATTTCACACTCTAAAACTCATTTTTAAACTTAAGTTCTGCATTAAAGCTTAATATTATGTTTGAACTTTGAGTTTGAACCACTTATTGTTGGTTTTGGTGAAGTTGTTGTGCAAAATAGTAGTGAACTAGATTGCAAACTAATGGGCAGTGTACCCAGTCGAAGTAGTACAACAAGTGTCGTATCCACAGAGACTTCGCAGCTATCTAATTAGTTATAGGCTTAGTAAATGTGCAACAATATAAATAAAAGTGCATAAATGTAAATTGGGGGTTTTGGGTTTTTTGTTTGATTGATGGGAAATAAACAAAGCAATAAAACTAAGCTAACTAATCTAAGATAGGTGTACTCCGGGAGTGAGGAAATCTTCCAAATGCACCCAAACATGACCTTAATCCCAATTCACTGTAGTTGTCTAATAGAACTAAGATAATGACTCTCTCGGATCCTAGATTAAGTCAAATCTTACTTAGTTAATTTTAACCTTCAAAACCGGTTTGGGTTAAAGTCCCTAAGTAGCATTAAGCACAAATTCTGAACATAGCACTAGAACTCACCAACTAATTAAAGAAGGCAAATACTAGGGTTTCTCTCTCTCATGGTCTAAATCCCTAAATCGAGTATGTACGAAATTAGAGATTACCACAAATGCATAAAGATGATCAGTCTCGAAACATTCAATAAATTCAAGAGAAAACAACTAATTTAAGTGAACTAGAAATTACAAGCCAAGTTTAGGGATTTGGGGTCAAACCCTCATCCTAGAGTACAAGAGAGACTACTCAGACATTAAAGAGATAAATAAGAGAAGAAGAGTAAAAGAGATAGCCATGAGTTATTGAAGAAGCTTTTAATGGAGGTGGGTCTTCCTCCTTTTTCTTCTTCTTTTCCCGTCCCGTGGTTTTTCTCCTTCGACTTCTCTCGCCTCTGTTTTCTTTTCTTCTGTTTCTGTCTATTCTTTTCGAGTCCGTCCGCTCTCACTTCTCCCCCGACTTCTTTTCATTCGCCCCCTTTTAAAAGCAAATTCCATGCGTGAGTGCGCTGCTTGGTCACGTGGGTCCCTGCGCTTATGTTCTTTTTCTTTTCTTCGAGTCTGATTCACGCCTCTGTTCGAACTACCCACTCACTCCCAGAGCTACCTGCATGCTTCACGTACACTTTATACAAGTGTGGTCTTCATCCTCACGTGCAAGTAGCACACAATTAAGTGGCAGGCGGAGATATCATTATGTGAGTGTTTATGTGGGATATAAAATAAGTTAGCAGGCTGCTTGCTTGCTTGCAGCAGGTAGCTTGCTTGCTTGCAGCAGGTAGCTTATGTTAAATTGAGCATTCACCTAAAAAATAATAAAAGCTATGTAAGTTCACTAATATAAATAGAATACTCTACAAAGTGGTGAAATTATGTCATAAACCATATAAAATGCATGTAAAGATGACTCATAAAAGTATATATTTTCACCACTTATCAGAAGTTAAATTTTGAGTTGAAATACCCCAAAGATGCATAAACCTAATTAAAAGACAAATTAATGAATTGGGAAGGCTAATGAGCCTTAATTAATTTATGAACTATGAAAACTCCTAGCACACTTATATAAATAAAAATATATACTCCATGAAGGTTACTAAACCTTATATAAACACACGGACATAAGTGGAGCATAGTAAAGGAGGAAATCAACTTGCAAGTTGATTTATCATTTTATACACCATTTTATGAACAAAGAACACAAACACTTAAGGTAAAATGTACCTTAAGAAGTCATAATGACTTGTAGGTAAAATAATCACTTAGAATGCAAGTGTACACACCTTAGGACATCAAATTACATGTGTTACACAAGTTAAAACATCAAACAAGTCCAACATACACAAGATGTACAAAAATAACATCAATATCAAAGGTGAATCAAAGTATACATTTTTACTAGTCATGATGGATAGTAAAGTATACCAATCACTCAATAATACAAATTGACACACTTTAAAGAATCATGTTGGTAACGAACTAACACATGATATAAGTCCAATTGTACAACATATAAGTCATAATGTTACAAATGAAGCAAAAGACCATTTTACCCCTGGATGAAGAATGGGGGCGGCAAACTCCAATCAACCATGCCACCTTGCAAATTTTGTTCCAAATTATCTTAATAAACTAGCTTAGTCATCAAGTTACTAGTCATGACCCATACTTTTCCATTAAGACATTAAAAGACAAAATTCATCATTCTCTTTCCTAACCTCTCATTCCAGCCAAGAGTTCCCACTTCATTCCCTCTATTTTGCTGCAACTTGAAGTTCTTGAGCTAGCTTGGTAGAAAATCAACTTCAAGAGCATAAGGTAAGCTCTTAAGGCATATTTTATACCATTATCTTCCTATTTTCAATGCCTATCCAATGAGATATCATACATCTCAAACCATCTAAATCAGGCTGAGTTCATCTTGCAGATCACACATAAAACCGGCTGAAACATAACTTTTGGAGCTAAGGAAAGCAAAGTTATTCCTTAAGGTAAAATATGCTCTAAGCTTTCATGTTTCTTTACATACATTAAATGGCCGATACTTATGATCTTTCCACTCATCTTAATCTTTTTATCATGCTAGAATTTTGGCTGTTTCTAACTCCTAAAGAAGTGGCCGAAAAATTCCACAAGATCATCTCTTAAGAAGATTTTCAAGGGTAAGTCAAACTATCCCTTCCCATGTACTTAAATAATATTTCTTAGCATGGTTTTAGAGTAGAACTAAATCTCCTTATACTGTCCAAAATAGGGCCGAAAATCATGTTGGCAAGTCCTTGAAATTCAAAGGTAAAAATCATCTTCTTAAGGCTTATTTTCATGCTTTAAGATTCTGCCTAAGTTAGGTTATTCCTATAGCTGATTCATGTATTTTTTCCTTGTCAAATCCATGTCAAGAAGTTGACCAAAACCCCTTCAAACTGCCGTGAGCATTAAGATTGGAAAAATCAAGGAAAAGTCATTTTCAAAGGGTAAGAACAAAATCTAAACCCTAGACTTGTTTAATCAATACATGAGCTTTGTTTTAGTATATAAATCTGATATACCATTACATTAATGTGTACAAACTTGAGTGGTGTGAAGAAAACCAAGTGTTAAGCTTCAAAATACAAGGTAAAACCTTAATGCATTATGCTTTAAGGTGTTTTATTCTTGTGTTTAGTATTGAATCCGCGAGTGAACTGAAAAAATTGGTCCACTTTGACCTTAAAATGGATAGGAAATTATATAGTCAACTTTGGCTAATCACTTAAGTGATTAAATGACATAATTGTCAAATTTAAGACATTATGGGGTGAATTTGCAATTACCATAAAAATCTGGGTAAAACATTGGTAAGGCCGAGACTTTAATGTATTTTATGACCATTTAAGTGTAATTTTATGTTATACTATGGTTTGTAATAAGGACATGTCATTAGGCCAAGTTTATAAGAGTTTAAGTACCTTTAAGGCTTTAAGTTTTAAGCATTTGGGAAGCTTCTAATGGATGAGTAAACCTGCTGAAAAGGGATCATTTTAAGTGTTAGAAACACCTAAGATAGGTGGAATTAAAATGCTTAAAGGTTAGGAAATGTTAAGTTGGAGAAAGATGTCATAAATGACATATAAAAGTGTTAATGAACTTAAGGAGTGTAACAACAAGTTTAAGAGTGTTATGTGAGTGTATTACTGTAAATAAACATTATTTGGAGTTTCTAATTGTGACATAGCATAAAGTTAGGTTTTGGACGGATTTTGGATGTAAATTATAAGTTATAGAAAAGTTAAAGGCTTAATTGAAAGTCTTGGAAAAGAATTGGGTAAAACCATAATTCTAGAGAAGTTTTGGTCAAAATAGAAACTTGGAGGTGTTTTAACCAAGTTTAGGTGAAGAAATAAATTAAATAGCAATTTTAATGAAGAATAGAAGTTAAATGTAAGTTTTATGAACTTATGGCGTTAAAGTGTAGTTTATAGAAGTATAGGTGCTATTATGCAATTAAAAATGGACTAGGGGTCTGTTTTGACTTTTAGGAAGAAGTTGGGTTAATTTTGGAATTATATAAGTAGTTATTGTATAACATAAAGTTTAAGGATGAAATTGTAACAATTTGATAACAAATGGGGTCAAATTGTAATTTCCAAAAGAATTGAGTGAAAGGAACAATTCTGGAACAGAATGGGTCTGTTCAGAAATTTAATAAATAGCTTTAGAGACTTTTAGTTATAATTATACAATATAGAAAGGTTATGACATATGTTATAATGTAAGATTGTTAAGTTGTAAAGTAAAGTGGGGTAAAATTGTAAGTTATGAGAAATAATGGGTTAAAAGCGAGATTATACAGAATCTTTAAACGAGTTTTATAATATGGTACAGCATGTCATTATGTGACATCAACATTAAGTTAAATACTAGCTAAGGAAAGTTAATGCAAGTTTAAAGAACTTTAGAATAACCTTGAATTATAAGGGACATGTGAGATATTACAATTACATATATAGGTTGTAATTTAATATATGTTGGAAGAGGAATTAAAATATTAAGAGGGGAACTTAATATATGGGAGGAAAATGTTATCAAAACATTATACTCCCTCCTATTCATAATATCTGTCGTTTTAGAAATGAATCTAGAACTAAATGTGTCCAGATTCATCTCTAAAATGACAGATATTTTGAATAGGAGGGAGTACATTAAAGGTCTAAGGTACTATATGGAGTTTATTTAAAGAAAGAATTATACAATTCAACTAAGGATAAATTGTGAATTATATTACTACATTAACTTGAATACCTTAGTGAAGTCATTTACATTGACCTAGTCAACTCAATTGACCAAGGGAGTCAACATTGACCAACTTTTACTTAAGGAGAGATTTATAAGAGGATTAAGTATAATAAGGTCAATTATATATATATAACATATAGTGACAAGCTATATATATATATATAACAATAAGCCTATGGTTTAATGAAATAGGTTATTAAGATTATATCCTAAGTGTAAGACATACAATAATGTCAATAATACATGACTAAAATATTAACATAACTAATCCCGAACCAATTCGAAAACCGATTAACAAACGACTAGTTAATTACGGGGTTAAGTATCAGGGGATTAGCGTTTATTCAGAATTACCAGATCGAACTTCGATCATAGGATATTAATACATAATGTGATGAATATTCCAGATCGCTAAAACTTTGTGGATTGTAGGACGAGCGTGATACATCACGCTAGCGTATTTTACGGCGCACGGTATGTTGTTAGGTGACTTGATTGTCTCTGAGGATTTCCTCAGTTCAGACTTGTGTAAATCTGTGACAAGATTGAATGCTTGTTGTGTGAATTAATATACTTTTCTTGTATATTATGTCATTGCTTTAATTATTGCTTGTTATGCAATAACATTAGTTACTCATATTATAAAACGAGCTAAGGAAATAAATGCTATCTTAAATCAAAACAAGAGACGTAATAATAAAACGTCATAGTATATGATAATGATATGATATATTATCTGAGACATCTAAGAAATTACTTAGATACAGAGCAACGACCATTTTAAAACCGCTCTTGTATTACTACATTCGAATGGTATAAATCACCTAGGAATACTAGTTTAAGACCTTAATGGCACACATTCGAAATGTTACACTGAGACCTAAGTTGAACTTAGAGTTAAGATTAAGAGACCTTAATCATCAGTGACTAAGAAATATGTATGGAGGAAGTGCATGGGAAATCCAAGGGATGTGGCTCTTGGTGTACGTTGTGATCACAAAAACTGATGCTAGGATGTCCGCGTATGGGTCCGAACGCTCAACAAAATTTCAATGATGTTTCATTGGTCGGATACTCCACCGCTGGAGGTGGCTACATCGTAACCCACCGAATATAGGGGTATGGTGTAGAGATGCGTCAGTTTAACGATATGTCGTCAATAGGCATAATATATCAAACTAAACAATTTACAAACAACTAGATAGCTCGTATAATTGATGAATATCATTAGGCTTAAAAGCCAAGACGGGAATAAATATACATTTAGAACTCTCGCTTATTTCGCCTTATTGTTTAGTACGCTTATGCTATATTGTTACATGCTATGTGAAAAGCATGTGTTATGATTGTTTATTGTAAGTAGACCTGGCAATTCGGGTCACTCGGTTCGGGTTCGGTTCGGTTCGGTTGGGGTCGGGTCAATTTGTAGATATTTACTATTCGGTTTGGTTCGGATCGGATCGGGTTCAATGGTTTAAATTTGATTCGAGTTATTTCGGTTTGGTTGAGTTCGGGTTTGGGTGCTTTCGGTTCGGGTTAGCCTTTGAGTCATTCAGTTTTTTCAGGTTATAGGTCAAATTCAGGTGACTTATCCGGGTTTAATTGATAAAAATTTTAAAGTACGAATTTTAAGCAACCTTTGTAACTTGCATTGATTTTCATATGCGGCTCCAAATTCTTTTAATATAGTGTTACTGTTGATCAAGACTTCTATTGTGTACAGGTTGGATAAAATCAAACTGGATGACAAATTTTGTTAATGAATTTAAACTATTAATTGTATAGACTAAGTACAAATTAAGCTTTTGTGAATTAGTGGTCAATATTTGGCAATCGACGTCCAGTTTACCCCGCCCATGCCTGACGTCGTGCCTCCCGTCATCCCGCACCCGTCACACCCTGAGCTCATCACCTTGCACAAGCGTCACGCATCTACACCCATCCATCACCGCCTCGCACAAGCGTCACACGCCCACGCCCATCCATCAACATTCAAACCATTCCTAAGTCCTAAATATAAAGAAACCTAAGTTTATAAAATATAGAGTAATATAAAATAGTAATGATACACATTATATTGTCTTATACAATATTTTAGGTTAAGTTATTAGGGTAGATGGAATAAGGTGGGGATTATTCATCCTCCAAACCTTATTCATCCTCCAAAATGCTAGTCTATCTCACGATTCACAATAATCTACCATTTGGAATATTTATTTTCCTCATTTTATTGCATAATTTTCTTTAGGCATATACACATTAATCTTGAATAGTATATGTCTCAACTAAAAAGTTAAGGTTTTATAATTAAACTTCATCAACATTTTAACCATTCCCAAGTCTCATGTCCTAATAAAAAAAACCTAATTTTGTTAAAATCAAAATTAGTATAGTATTATAAAATAGTAATAATACACATTAAATTGTATTATAAAACATTTTTGAAATACTCCGTAATTAAAAATAGTGATTAATTAGGCTAATAAGTAATTTAGAAGCTTAATTAAGTGTAAATAAACATGAGGGAACAAATCCCGAAGAAAACGGATCCTTAAAACGGATTAAAAACACTAACGAACCTTAAAGCGCGTCTTTCGAGGAAACCGGGAAAACGTGACTTTAAGCGGGTCAAATAGACTCGTAACAATTTTGGTCAACTAAATAGTCATTAATAAATATTAGTGAAGCTTTAGAACCAATAAAATCAATAAAACGAGAAAATAGTGAAAACTGTCAAAAACGGGAAGTTGTGGGGTAGAAACATAAATAACCCAAACTAGTGTGTCCAATGTTGTAATAGAATTTTTACAAACCCATATGGGCTGTGTGTGTGTCCGATTTTAATCCCCCACTCACACCCCTTAATTTCCCTCTTATGTGCAAAAGGACAAAATAAATAAAAAGCATAAAGTAAACTCACTTTACTTACCTATCTCACATTCTCTCTCCTACCCCATTCTTTTCACTCACGTAACAGCACCCATCTCCCTCACTCTCTATTCTCTTCTTCTTCCTCCAACCGATGGCTATGGAGAAATGAGAAACCCTCACAAAAACTCAACTTCTCTCCTCTTGTTACTCCCTTGAACCTTCACCAAAAATCACAAAAAGTATACCGTTGTGTTCCTCTCTCCAAGGAGAACACTAGCCTCTTTTCAAAATTCGAAAACAACAACTTTCATCTCCATGGGTGTGTAGCATTTGGAGCTTCAAGATCACCATTAGAACCACCTCCTTCTCCTTGTTATTTTGAGGTAAAATCTTCTTGAAACCTTACCCTTTTTCTAGCCCTTGTGGGCAAAACGAAATTTGGAAAACTAAACCCTTGTTGTTCTAGTACTCTAGCCGATTTTGGCTTCTTTGGAGAGTGGGAAAACTTGTTCTTGAGCCATTCCAAGCTTCACTTACACCCTTGTAAGGTAATGAAATTTCTAAACCCTAAAACATGCATTAAGCTTTAAGGAATGATTAAGGTTTAGTTTTTGTATTGAATGGTAGAATGAATGGGTTGTAGTGTTAGATCGTGAAGTGCTGTAACCGGTGGAGAGAGAGAAAGAAAGGAAGAAGAAAGAAGGAAGAAGAAGGAAAGAAAAAAAAACTAGAAGAAAAACAAGGTAAATTATGCTTGTCTTTGTGTAGTCTTGTATATATGTATGTAACAGATTTTAGAAGTTTGAAATGAGTAATGAAAATGGTATTGTGTAGTAGTGTAATGTGTAAGGGAATCCAAATGTTTTAAACCTTTAAAAGACATGTAAAAGCTTGTTGAAACCTAGATGGGAATTAGGGTTTGAGTGCAGGAATTTAATGTTGCTTAGTGTGGTATTTGTGTATGAGAGTTGGGTACATTGATATTGGCTATAAACAGGTGGTATGGATCATTTGTGTGAGTGAAACAATGTGGTGAGAGTGTAAAAATATAAGGGAGGTTATGGCGAAATTTACCTAGGAATAGAACACTTAAGAAACTAGGAACTAGGTGAAAACATATGCTTGTAACAGATTTTGATTTGAGATAGTTAGAGGGTAAGTTAGGAGAGGTGTCTAATGCATTGTAAGTTTTAGGAATGACATTAGAAGAGAGAGCAATAGGTGGAGAAGATGGAGTTAAAATCTGTAGCAAATGCAACTTAGAAAGAAAAATAGTGTAAGTGTTGAAATGAAACTTGGGAAGTTAAGTGTGTAAATTAGTATAGAAATATGTACGGAGTTAATGCATGAACTAAGGTGTATTAGGAGGTTAAATTAGTGTTAAAACATGTGGGATTAAGTGTAGGAACAATGGGGAAGTAATGGGTAAAGGAAAGGACTGAAAACAGAAATAAAAATGCAATTACTGGACTGGACCGACCTTGGGACCGGACTTGCAAGGTCGGTCGAGCCCAGATTTACAAAGGCGGAAGACCTTCTGGAATGGACCGACCTTGGGGACCGAACTTGCAAGGTCGGTCGGCCAGAAAAATTCCCGTCATAAAACCTTCTGGAATGGACCAACCTTGGGGACCGGACTTGCAAGGTCGGTCGGCCTTAAATTCGCCTGTAATGAAACTTACTGGAATGGACCGACCTTGGGACCGATCTTGTCCATGGTCGGTCGACTCCAGAATGTCGAAACCAAAACTCACTGGAATGGACCGACCTTGGGACCGGACTTGCAAGGTCGGTCGGCCCTGAAATTTTCCAGCGTATTACCCTACTGACTTCGACCGACCCTGGGTAAGGTCAGTTGGGTCAAACAAAAAAAATGTATAATTATAATAAGTATATATATATATATATATATGTATACCCACACATATATATACATATGTATATGAGAACACCCTTGTTAAGTAAGGAAGTAACTTGAAGTAATGGAAAGTAAGTAAACAATTTGTAAGTATAAGAAGTGTAAGGACATAGTAAGTACGAGTTAGGAAACGTAATAGGAATACGAGTTAAGTTAGTTATAGATAATTAATCACTCGATTACATGTGTACTATAGGACTTGATTTGTGAAGCACCGAAGGAAAGTTGGGATACAAGTACAACGGTGAACGGTATGAATTCCTCATGCCCCGTATGCTATCTTGGTTACTCTGATTTGTGTGTTGTGTGCTAACTGATCACCAAATAAGATAAATGCACGAATCAGAGTTATCATGTTTACTTGTGGAAATGTAGTGTTGTATCTCGTTGAATATTGTCCTTAAATCATAGTTTGTATAATTCATGAAATGTATGAATGAATATGAGTGTGTGTATGTATGTTGTGCTGTACTGTGACCGAATGTGAATGTGATTGGACTTCTAACTGATTCCTAACAAGCTAACCAATCTAACTTTAATTGGTAATTAAATTGGAATGAGTAGAAGTCCGATATAGTTTCCGCCACACGTGAGGATGAGGAGACACAAGAGGTTGGATCCGATTCCTAACTCTTAAATTGGTCCACGGCCCAAACCCCTTAAATGGGTAGCATCCCGGATTGGTGAGTCAAGTAAATCCCGGTGGTGGGACGGTGTAGTCCCCGGGCCGGAGGTCATACCGACTTAACATGAGTAAAAGTAAGTAAGTAAGAATGAGTAATAAGTATGAAAAAAGTAAGTGAGCGTAAGCAAGAGAAAGCATTGTGTAATGAGTAAAAGAGTAAACTTCATACCGATTAACCCGGATGCGTAACTTGGCTAACACTTGTGAAGGTAAGTATGGTGTGTGCTATTGTACTGTTGTCTTGGATTGCATAATGTATCGTATATGAATGTATGTCGTATGCCAAACATGCATGTATAAAATAAATGAACCGCATGCCTATTCGACCTTAAATAGTCGGCGTGCCCTAGCTGGCACGCGGTATATGCGGAGTTTATGCGCAACTTTTACTGAGCCCCTTGGGGCGATGTTTTTACTACACGCAGGTACACGAGAAGGGTGAAGATGATGAAGACTTAGATAGATTTCTTTTTGTCTGTAAACAATGAGTTGTGGAAGGTGTACTATGTTGTACACGGCTGTAGGTTTTGTTAGCCGGTGTACCATAGGGTACACCCTTTTGGATAATGAAAGAATGGAGAATTGGTATAGATGAGTAGTTGCAAGAAACTCATTCTTTTGGTAACTTGGAAGGGATGTAATTAAATACTTTAAATACTCGATAATCCAGTAATGTAAGTATGTTATATTTTGTATTTGGTATGCAATGTAGTAGCTCGGTACACTTAGGCATCAGACCGTGACTGTAAGTAGTGTAAGCCTTGCTAGCCGTATGGGCGGCTAGCGGCGTTGTATCACCCGCCGTAGTAGTAGGTATTTTCCGCTGCGAGTAGCTTTGATTATTGGGATGATTGGACGGTAAGCATAGGATTAATGGTAGGGGTGTTACAATTTTAAAGTAAAACATCTATAGGTTGTAGCAAAACATCCATGTGTGGGAAGAGTAACAACACAGTTTATGAATGTTTTATTCCAACAAGGCTTGAGATGCTTGAAGATGTTCAATATATATATATCATTTGTGAGCAATGAACACTTATTGGATGTCTAAATCTCCATTATGTGTTTTTGGTTTCAAGATTATTTTTACAGTAAAACAACTATAGTAGATTTAGATTTAGCAAAACATTCGGGTGGATTCGGTTCGGGTAATTCGGTTCGGGTTGATTCAGTTCGGGTGAATTCGGTTCGGGTGGATTCGGTTATACCAAATTTCGGTTTGGTTCGGTTCGGATTTTTGGGTCACATTTCGGGTCACACTATTCGGTTTAAGTTCGGGTTTGGATCAGGTTGGATCGGCTTGGTTTTTCTGGTTCAGGTCACCTTTGCCAGGTCTAATTGTATGGTTGTTACAATGGCTTATTTTACAGTTTTATTATTAAAACGGTATTGCATGAAAAATGAACTGCATGCTCTCAACCAATTAAGTGAGGGGTCCGAGGGGGCATGACGGTCATGTAATAACATACTCAGCAGGGGCTGATTCAATACAATACCAATGTTATTCTACAGGATAGTAGCTGATTGTTGTTGCAGAGGTGCAGAATTTTGGTAGTGGTATACTTTTGAGACTTATACACGCTTTTGATTTTGGACTAGAGTTTTGTAAACCGAGGTTGTATTACATTGATGCTCACGTGTACGGGATTTATTATGGATTGTATTGGATTTGTAAACTACTATCTATCTCTCGTTATCACTGCGGGAACGTTTCACATTTATTTCGGTTTTACGTTGGAAGTTGTATCACTCGTAGGGGCGAGTGAGAGCGGTAATACCATTAGTTGTGATAATTTTTATTTCCGCTGCGGGTTATTATTTATGTACGATGATTATACGGTAATTACGATGCATTTAAGTAGGGGTGTTACATGAGTTCTTCCCATAGCCTTCTATGGCAAAAAATGAACTTCAAAATTGTGTTTTCTATCCTTGAAACTATTTTTGTGGTTTTAAAGCTTAAATGACATTAAAGGAGTAACTCGAAAAGTTTAGAAATGATTTGAAGACCTAAGGTGGGTTAGGGTCAATTTTTTAATGAAAGAGAAGTATATAGTAAGTGGAGTTTCTTCTATATTATGTGGACACCGCCTTGTTTACAATATGAATCACAAAATCATTCTTAACTAAGATAGGTACTTGCACATAGTCATTCACTTAATATCCTACCGAAAAGAAAAACCTGCAGCTTATAAGTTTCAATAATATCCTACCGAAAAGAAAAACCATCAAATGCATATAACCCTTCAAAGATCTTACTAGAATATATTATCAGATCATCACAAGTCGAAGTATATCTGATGCAATTGTGTCCTTAATGCGTGGCTTTAATACAGTACGAAAAGGAAATATTATCCAATGAATGTTCTCTTTACTTCCCTTTTTATTAGTTTAGTGAATGACTTTGATTTTGTGTACTGTGCTTCCCTTTTTGCTGTTGTTTCCTTTCTTGCTTGCCGGCCTTGTGGAATAGATATGTCGATTTCTTTTTTTATTTTTTTGAAGAAAGATGATATAAATATATATATATATATATTAGGAAATGAGTTTAAATACAAGTTCCGGCATTGTATTCGGAGTCCATGAACCCGTATCTTGCAAACATCGGGCATGGTTAGCAAGACTGTGCGAACCTAGGTTAACATCTCTAGGAATGTAAAAGTATGATATATCATCAAAGCGACTAAAGGATGCTAGAATTTGATCGAGAATAGATGTCGTAGATGGCAGCAAGGAAGATTGTCCACCTTGTCGAGATAGTTAACTATTGCTTGGCAATCCGAGAGGACTCTGCAGGACATGTAGCCGTTGGATTCCGCCATATTAAGTGCAAAACCAATGGCATCCGCTTCAGCATCAGACACAAGGATAGAGTCATAAGAACCCATGCATCCCGCAGAAAGCAGTTGTGTTCAGAACGAGCAATAGTAGCATAACCGACGCGGTGATGGGAGTCAACACTAGCGTCTACCCAAAGCTCTATAAAATTTGGGTTTGCCTGTCGATGAGCCTGCAACGAGAAGGATGTTAAAGAAGACATATTTGCAGTAGCCAGCTGGAGATAGCTATTTGCTTGACACCATCCATGAGCAAAATGAGACGCACGAGCATGGTTGACTTGACAACGGGCAAACCATAATTTCCAAAAAAACTCTAGATACTTGACCACCATTGGTTTAGGAGAGTTCATACAGAAATGACAGAACCAATCCCGGAAAGATTGATCAGAGTGAATATGGGATGGCATTGTAAACCCAAAGGTAGACCAAAAAGGCTGCACAACAGGGCATTGATATAAGACGTGTAACATAGTTTCTGGTGAATTGTAGAGGGGACATTCAGTTGGCATATCCACTTTTATATGTTCTTTGATAACAGTTTTGCAGGGGAGTTTAGTTGCAAGCATCTTTCATCCAAATAATTTAACCCGTGGTGGTACTTGTAAGGCCTAAAACTTTTTGTATGCGGAACTGTAGCCATTAGAAGAGGAGGATGTAGGATCATGTAAAGTGCACAAAGATAGGTCTGCGTGATATGCTGATTTGACAGTGAAAGATTTAGAGGATGAAAGACCCCAATACCAATAATCTCCCGAAATGTGGGTAGGGTCCGTAAGTGATGGTAAATTTATTTGAGATATATGTGAGATATCGGGAGGATCACACCATTGTGTTAGCAAGCTGGTATTCCACACATTTGGAGGCTTGATCAAAGTAGCAACTGAAGAGACTTGACGCATCCTCACACTTAGCTTTTGCTTGTCCTCAAGCAAATATAGAATATGACTACTCTTAAGGGTCGTAGTATTGAAACTCAGGATCAAACAACTGCCGATGGAAAACAAGCAAAATGACAATCAAAAGAAAAGTTCTGCTACTAGCTGTAGGTTTTCGCAAACAGTGAAAAAGAGTGAAGTTAAAAAGCATGGAGAAGTTAGATTATTGAAACTGAAACTGAATAGTCTGGGATCTTCCACCATTTCTTCCTCTAACCTTTGGATGACAAGGGGTGTGAAGTAACACCTTATTCCGTGATACCTTTCAAACACCACATACTCATGATCAGAATAAGCAAAATCGAATTACACATTTAACGTTTCAAAGTTCCTTTTCCTTAACATTCTATTATGCCATTTGCATATTTAATTCATCCCCTCAGACTTTTCTCTTCACCCTTGTAGCGGCTTTGGGCCTTCTATCCCAGATCACAAGACCTTAGGTAGATGGGTGATGAAGCACCCCAAGGACTTAATAACCGAATGAAGAGGCCTGTTTTGGTTCAGAAATAAATTTCAATTCAGATCAGCGGAGTACCTTGCCTTATCCTTTCATACCAAACTTTCTCATCATTCCCAAAATCCCAAACTAGACTAATTCAGTTTTCATAATCAGCTAATCCACCAAATTTCAGTGAAAATAGATTCAATTTGGATAAACTATACATACAAACAGCCAAAAGCAGAAAGATTCTTGAGGTGGCCATCAGGCTTGTTTTCAAAACCTCAGCAAAAATTTTAACCTGAAGATTCAATATTTATTGGCACTTAAAAGATGCAATTCCTTCAAAGCAATACGACAAACAAAAACAAGTATGACATTTAAGCGCAACTGGCATATTTTCAGGGAAATGTCCTACTTCCTCACACTTAAGAGGAGCAATGTCCTCATTGTTCAAAAATAAAATCAAGAAAAGACCTTTCAAAATATGCCAGACTCATGAAGAATTTCATTCAGGACAATCATGGACTGATATAAAATAAGCATTAAGCATGATAGGCTGAACACAAACATTTAAAATAAAGAAACTGAAACTCCCCTGATAACGTAGATTGAGGAAGGTTCCCTTCCTCACACTTAAGCTTGAACAAGGGGGGTAGCATCGTTCCTCACACTTGCGTCCAAGCAAGTGTCCAGCCTTGGAGAACATCAAACACCATAATAAAAATTTCACCTGCACACACTCATAACTACCATAAAAACGCTTAAAGCATTGCAATAAAGCACAGGCGCCATTTCCACATCTAAATAAAAGAAAAACAAAATAAACCTAAGAAAATAAAACAAAAATAAAATATAAATTTAACAACTAGGTTGCCTCCCAATAAGCTGCCCGTCTTTATAGTCTTTGGCTAGACTCCCACTTCGTTATCCTGGATCAAAAATAAAAGTAGACAACATCTTTGCCAGGAAAACAAAATAGGCAGTAATTAAAAGTAAACCACCTGGATCAAAACAAAGCGTTGTTTCGGCAAATAAAATAGGAAAATAAATACTCCACAAAACCTGATGTTTGAGGAGATACTGCCGGTAACGCTGCTCAGTCAGAAGACCAGGTGTGAATGACTCTTTTTCCTCAAATTCGAGGACATAAACGTCCTCCTCCTTTTGTTGAGGCTCCTGGAGGCAAGGTTGAAATTGCAGATCAATTGGTGGCGCTTCTTCCTCAGATTCGAGGATACAAATATCCTCCACCGGTTGGTGAGGCTCCATAGGAAAATCCTCTTCTAGCTCGCAGACTGGCTCAGACAAAATATGTTCATCCCCTGGATAGTCGAGTTGAGTCGAGGTTGGGGAGGGAGGGCAATGAACTCTTCAGCATGTCGCTCAACCTCTTCATCAGACTCCTCCTCAGCTTCATAAATTATAGCCTTGGAATGGTCTTCACCCATCAAAGTCTCTACTTGAGATTGGTCAACTAGGTCCGAATAACTTTGGCTATGGGAGAATTCCACTTGCTCCTGTTCTAGCTGCTCTACAAGATGGCTCATCTGTCTCTTCAAATTATGATTAATGGAGGCCTGTTCAGCATATCTGGCTGCCTGCTCTGCAAACTTAGCATCATACCTAGATTCAATTTCAGCCAATTTAGCATTAGTAGCTTTTCTTTGCTCTAGGAGCTCCTCCAACATACTCTCTATCCTGCTCGTATCCTCCTTAGGAGGCTCCTGATAAGTGTAGAACTGTTGTTCCTCCATCTGTATTCTAGTCTGCTCACCTTCCCACCAATAAGGCTGTCGATAAGATGATTGTTGTGGCTGGTAATAATCTTGTTGCCTGAACTGGTTGTAACTTCGAGTACCCGACTGATTATACCTGTTCAAATTCTGCTCTATGTTCATTATTGCAACGGTCGTTTCGAACTGTGTCAACACTCTCCTCAGCTCATCCATGTTATCCTCCATCTTTGACTACAAAAACAAAAACAAAAATAAAAAGTAAAATAGAAAAGAAACACAAAAACAAAATTAAGTAAACAAAATAACAAAGATAAACAAAAATAAAATTCCAATAAAAAGAAAATCAGCTAATAACCAAAATCAAAAACTAATTAAATAAAATGAAAAAAAAGTCAGCCAACAAAAACGTAAAGCAAGATCAAATTTAAAACATAAATACGTAAAGTTGATCCTAATCTAGTCCTACGACAAAAGTAAACAAATTTAAATGACAAAACGTAAGAAGTAGGGAAATCGAATTCGAAACGAGAAAAAAAAATTTTTGGATACGTAACAAGTTAAGTAAAAAAAGAAATCAACCAGAATAATCTGAAAATAAAAGAAGATAAACTAAAAAAATCTCAATTAAATAAATAAAAATGTCAAGTAACCGTGCCGGAGGTCCCCGGCAACGGCGCCAAAAACTTGTAGCAGAAATATGTTACTATCTCTACCTAGGCAGTGTACCTATCGTTTTGCGGGTATAGTGATTAAGTGGGTTGTCGAACTCAGGGACCTCGTACAATTAACTGACAAATTATTAATCTAACTGGGAAACTAATTAAACTAAGAAAACGGGAAATTGTCACTTTTTCAGGTTTTCAATTAATTCAAAACAAATAACGAACACAAAATAATAAAATAACAAAACGATAAAAATAAACAAAGCAAATGTCGGTTTAAAAATCTAATGAATTAAAAACGCTCCCCGGGTTATTCCACTCGTCTATTTCGTCGAATTCAATTAATAACAATTTTCACTGTTTTATGCAATAAGCTCAGGAATTATAATTAGTTCGTTGACCGGTCCTTGTACAATGAACCCTAACTAACTGAAATAACAAGCCGCAAACCATGCCCAAGTTAAATTCAAGTTAATTGCAATAAACACAATTCCTATTAGAGACAGATTAACCTATAGGCAAGTCATGCTTCTAGTCGTTAATCTGGTTTGATTTCCTATGTCTAGAACTTAATCTCAGCACCGCATTTTGATATAAGCTCTACAAAAAATCACTTAGAAAATTGGCCAGAAAATCTAAGCGCATTAAGGACAGGAATCAAACTATTGCAAAACTATAATAACAGTGACAAATTTACATAACATGAATTCTATGAAAAGAACTCGCTTCCCCAACCCGGGAAGCTAAATAAAACTACTCACTCATAGTTCGTAACATAAATAGCAACTAAAAATAACATATAACAAATAACAGGCTATAACTGAGATGAGTTCCAGAATTTCACTGCGATTTACTAATAATTCTCGGTGTTGACCGGTTGACTCTCGGTTCCGTTTGAATTCTATTCAACTGCTGCTGCCGTGTTGCGCCTCGCCTCGGTCTCAACGTGGTGATGTTGAATGATGTATGGCCGATGATGGTAGGTGGGCGTGATGTGGTAAGGATGGCGAGGGATGATCGAGGACACGAGCAGCGGATGCAGGGTTGCAGAGTGGCGGTGTGAAGTTCAGGGAGTGCGGCTCTGGTGGATTGAAGAGAAATTTCAGAGGCGCAGAGCGCCGTCTTCGGTGTGGAAGCCAGGAGAGGGAGAGGCCGAAGCCTCTCTGTTTTGAGCGCGGCGCCGGCGTGAATGATACTGCGAGACCTAAATCTCCTTCTATATTAGTGACCAAAATCTTTATCAATTCCAGCGCTTGGTGACGTGGCTGATGATAATTTGGTGTGAGCCATCACATACAAATCGAGAGTACATTAGCGTGACACCATCAGATGACATGACTTTGCATATCATCATTAGCGTAAAGCTGCTGTGATGATAAAGTAATGATGAAGAAAATGATTAAATTATCAATTCCCTATGCGTGAATTGGTGAGACTAACATTGCTCTCGTAACACCAGCACTCCGTGATGATTAATGAATCCATCATGAGATAATATATGTAATTCCAAAGTATTTTTCCTACATTTTGACACATAAAATATATCAGCTCTCATCAAAATATAAATCTTAGAAAAATATAAGATAAGTGAGAAATATGACATGAATTTTTATGAAAATAGGAAGAATTAAAGCCCTAAAAATAGATATATTTCGCACTTATCAACGCACCAGTGGAGGAAGATGATAGGGGAATAGCTTACCTCTGGGCTTTGAAGGGAGCCAACGATCCGTGGTCTTGGTAGTCTGCCCATTTACAATTGCACATCTACTCCACAACTCCACCAATTCCCGCACACCCACAAGAGCTCTCCAAATTGGACTTGAATTCGCTGCTGGCTTGACGATCAACCAAGATGTGGTGGACATGTACTTAGCATGGTAGAACTGTGATAAGAGGGTTTGTGGTTGTGAAATAATTCGCCATAATTGTTTAGCAAGTAAGGCACGGTTGAAACTCTGAAGCTCACGGAAGCCCAAACCCCCTGAATTTTTATCTTTGCATAGGGTCGACCACTTTACCCAATGAATAGAGGATCTCTGCGTACCACCACCCCACCAAAAATTGTTAATCATTTGCTGAATTTTCTTGATGAGCGTCTGGGGCAAAAGAATAACAGACATTGCATATGATGGGATAGCCTGGAGCACTACTTTAACCAATGTTGTTCTGCCTACATGCGACACTTTACTTGACCAGCTTTGAATTCGTTTTATAACTCTGTCCTTAATGTAATTGAAGATTGAACATCTACTCTTACCTATGTTGCTAGGAAAGCCAAGATAAAGACCTAAATGTAACACCCCTACCGCTAATACCGTCATTACTGTCTAATCACCTCATTCTTCCATACTCACGCAGCGGATACATACTTACACAACGGTGGGTGATACAATGCCGTTAGCCACCCACGTGACCAACACGGCCTACTACTACTTACAGCATTGGTCTGATGGACCGGAATACCCTAGTACTACACAGTTACAATACATACTCCAATTACCAAACAAGCACTACAATGCTCCATTCAATACAATACTCCAAAATACACTACAATACAATACCATATACCGAGTTTACTAAGATCCAAATCCAAATACAAATACCACAATTCTTTCAAGTTTATACATGCTCATTAAGAGTCTAGAATCTACCCATTCCTCACAACTACATACTTTCCGAATACATAATGGTGTACCCCTTGGTACACTTATACTTCTAGGCTACAAGCCTTATACAATTCTTTACTATCAACAAATCATTCCTAGCTATCTAAGCATAGCCGCCGGTCTCTTACTATGACCATAACCGCTTCGGTACCTGTACAATAAAAACAATGCCCTAAGGGGCTCAGCTTACGCTGGATATGACTTCCGCATACCCCGCGTACTAGCGAGGGTACGCCGACCACTTGGTCGAATACATGCAGTTCATTTTTCTCATACATACATACATGCTTCATTCATAATATTACAATGCATCACCAAGAATACATACATACATTTCAATACATACAAGGAAGACATTACAAGTCGACCGATCATACTTACCTTCACGGAATTACGCTTATACAATACATACACAATGCTTGTTAGCTTCATTTACCCACCCGGGTTAATCGGGTGGTCATTGCTCTTTTACTCAGGGTCAATGATTTACACTAGCTGTAACACCCCCGAATCACAACCAACAATTAAACGACGCGCCTAAGTTAGCAGGAGAAGTCTACGCAGCGGTTTCAAACTCTATTCGGGTGCTACAGACGCCAACCACCCACGTGGTTGACCCGACCATTCTACTTACACCAAGTTACGGTCTGTATGACTGGAAGTCCAACTTAACGAAATCCAAATACAATATAAAGTACAACTCAAGTACCAAGCATCTACAGTTTAGTTAATAACTTAAACAACATAACCCTTACATAAGAAAGCATACTACTCAAAGTCTTGCCATGTGGACTACCCCCATGATAGTCCTTCACCTACACTCCGTCACGTTCCAGATGATCACCTGTAAAAATAAAGGACTCAGCAAACTATGCCGAGTATGAACGTGTGAAGCCCGCATGTTACCGGGCCACACGACTACTTGGTCGAATATTATTAAGTCAATTTACATGCTAGATTAAAGCAGTAAAGCACATCACAATACATCATAATATCGAACACACCTTAAGGTGGCATAGCAATATCAGCAAACATCCAAGCATAACAGGCTGGCATCATAGCCCATCAAACACGCAACCAAGCACAACAAACTGCTAATATAGCAACAACAATCATGTAAGTCATCAGACGTGTGCGTGAGTATGTTTACCAATGATCCTCACTATGGGATCGTTCGAGCATTGTGTGTTTTCATTTCTTTTCTCTTGTTCCCATGATGTGTATTTTCTTTCTCTTTCCTTGCACCAGGTCTGGGGATATAGTTTAGATCCCGTGACCATATCATATTGGTGCCAATCTTTTCTTGTTTCTTAAAGAATCACATTTGTGAATTTTCTTATTTGCTTGGTCTCATTACACATGTTTTCCTCTATTCTCTGGCACCGAGTCAGGGGTATAGATTAGATCCCGAGACTTTATTATGTAGGTGCTAATCATTCCTTGTTTCTTCAAGGGTTACTTGTGAATTCTTTTATCACCGCACGTTGGAGGACGTCTCCTCCATAGCTAGTCCCCCATTCCCGACACCCAGGGTCGAGGAAGCGGAAGTCACCTCTAGACTCCAGGATAAGCTTCACCAATTTGTCACTCCCCCATTCCCGACACCCAGGGTCAAGGAAGCGGAAGTCACCTCTGGACTCCGGGATGTGCTTCACCAATTTGTCACTCCCCCATTCCCGACACCCAGGGT
>CM041779.1:124060832-124081576 GCA_023374045.1 Limonium bicolor
AGTATGTTTTGTCCGGAAGAACTCAAAAGATTTTTTAATTAATTTCTCTTTAGGTGTATAAGATAAATTAATTAAGTATATCACAAATAAGTGGTTATAACTTTTTAATTGAAAATTCATGGTCATATATGTATAATTATATATTCGTTGTAATAGCCTAAAAAAATGAGATCGAAGCTTATGGTTGCAGGAACTTCCATCATGTACGTACGTTGCTCTTGATTTAATAATATAGTTTTTTTTTTATCGTTGGGCTGCTAGCGATGATTAACTAGGATGATTCTGCACCAAAGAATTTCTCCTTGCTAGGGTACATAAGAGTAGGGTACATACGTATATAAAAATCAACCGAAAACATAATCAAAAACAGAAAAACATCATGTGTTCCAAAACTATTGTAATTCCTTTAGTTTCCTTTTTGCAACCGTAGATTTTGTGGTCCAGCAGGCTTTAAGTCTTTCTTGCCCATTTGATTATCTCTTCAATTCTGTAATCAATTAATAACTTCAAGGCATCGTATCTGAGGGACCTGCACTACCATCACCCGCCATTTGTTGCTACTCATAGTCACTTTTGCCTTTACATCACTCGGGGATCGTGAAACAATTCTTCCACCTGATTACCCTTATGAGAACACTTCACTCCCTTCTCCTATTTTCATGGTCCCAAAAGCTCCTGCTTTTGTTACAAGCCTTGGAGTGGTGTGTTAATAGCAGCCCTATTATTATTGTTCTCCTTCTGTTTTCTTGCTTGGCTTCTTTTCAAGATTCTGTCTATATTTGCCAGAGACTTGCTAGGGAAGGTGAGTTTATCCCTAGTTTTTGCCCATACTTGAAGCAGCACCTTGCTTCTTTCGAAATTGATTGCTTCTTGGTCTTCTCTTTCCTTCCATCTTGTTGTTGTCTACTTGCTCTCTGTATTTCTTTGCTCCTTGGTGATATGTCAATTGTGAGGCTGATTTCATCCAAGGAGTTTGCATCGACTGAGGTTGGAAAGCCTTTGTTCGAAATCTCAATGAACCCTATTTGGAATGTAGAAACTTCATCAGTATTATCTTCCTGGTCTATTGAGATTCCTGAATTCCCATTTGATGGAATCGGGGAGTCATTCACCACGTCAGTCGCATCTGTTATTTTACTAATGTGGTTGGTCTGCTTAGGGCTTTCTTTGTTATTTGTCGGTGTGTCCATGAGTCGAACGACCTGCTCCTTTTCCTAAACTATTATGGGCCTTGCATTTCACTAGTAGAAAAAGAGTCATTTTCGGCGGTTCTTTTGGGCCTTTTTGGGCGGTTTTAAACCGCCGAATATTACACCGCCGAAAAAGGCCTTTCCAAATTTTCGGCGGTTATAAAACCGCCGAAAATAACGGCTGTCCAGCTCAAAATGAGGAAAAAATAGACATTTTCTTAAGAACCGCCGAAAAATTGCCCATTTTTTACTTTTTCGGCGGTTCTTACTAGGAACCGCCGAAAATGTCTATATTTTTTTTTGGTTTTTTTCGTTTTAGTTTACAATCCCACATATGTCAACAAACCTGTAAAATATACAGATACAACATCCAGATATATCCAAACATCTCTCTACATCATATTGTAGAGGATGTCAATCACTCTTTGTAAGAGAATTGTCAAAAAATCAAAATAATGATGAAATGGTCACAAATGACCAACAACACATTTCAAATGGTCACAAATGACCATATACAAACCATTTCAAATGGTCACAAATGACCATATACATATACAACTACCAAGATATTCATTGTACTCAAACCGGTCATCTTTCACAATCTAACTAGCCATAAATTTCTAAACATTAACGTTCTAAATAACAATTCGATCGAAAAAACAAAGTGAAAATCAAACTAAATTCATACAGACAAACTCCGCCCAATCCTCCAACATAGCGTTGATCGTTTGTCTGTCGTATTCGCCAACACTAGGGAAAACCTTTTGAAAAACAAAACAATACAAAATGAGTTAATCATTAAACAAATACATTAAAATTAAAAAATATATATATGACTTCAACATACTTCTTCTAATTGATTGCATATCACCAAAAAGGGTGATTATGTCATGCATATATCTCATGACATAATACCCACACTCCGAACCGGGTTGACGTGGACACTTAAACAGAAAAAAAAAGGATTAATTACATAAGACATTTGTTCTATCAATGAAAAACAAGTGATGCATGTACCTTCACTGCAGTCCAGGGGACAGCACCTCTTATCCTTATACCAAGCTGTGAAATCATAACACTTTGATATATACTGCACATTAAATGTCATAAATGTAATTAATAAAATTAGGATATCCATGCACAACAAAATTAAATTAAAAGAATTGAAATGCATAAAGAAGTGGTTTATAATGTACTTAGGTTAAGGTGTGGCTTTATCTTGAGATTATTCGGTAATGAGTGCCGAAGCGGATCAAGATATAGTATACGTGCACGATCCAAACACAACACCAGTAGGACCCAATGACCACTATGTAATACCAAAACACTAACATGTCAGTATAATGTCAAAATCAACAAGTACAACATTTAATGGAATTAAAATGATAAACACAAGTTATTACTTTTGATGGTAGGGCAGCAGGAGATATTTCTTTTCGCTGTGATGCTGTTAATCGCACGCTGCAAGTAGACCTTACAACCTTGTACATCAGACGTCACAGCAGTGTATGACGTTCTCTCAGGACATAGAAATCCATACTTGGTAAGTGAAAAAGTTTGCATTTTCTCATGCAAAAACCTATTCATTAATTAAAAGATATAGTAATTAACATTGTTTCAGGGCATCACTTTATAACTTAATTACCAAAAAAGACTAATACTTACAGAATGAATGAGTGGACAACAGTGATAGGCACCCAGTCAGATTTCAGGATGTCCTGCACGTCGTTGTCCACAAGTCGACTTCTAAAACTTCTTCATAGTGAAGAATGTCAGGTTCAAAGCTAAGAAGGATAGAATCTAGCAGCTGGGAAGTCACGGATACATCATGCAACACTTTCATGTTTGGCCCCAAGAGTGCATATATTGAATCATCCACCAAGTTTTCTTTGGGAACGACATTGGTGGATGCTCTGTATTCAGAAGATATAATCTTTGACTTCTTTTTTCAGGAGACTTTGATTTCTCCTTTAATGCCTATTTGCAATCGACATACATTACTAATCATGAACTGAACATCCACACACTTATAATTTACTACAATAACTATATTAAAGGTTTGTATTGGGCGTACCTTCATACACTTCTGAATCAGGCGAACAGGCCATTGAAGAAATGCACCCTTTGCAGACCGAACCGTGCTGTACTCCTCCGTAGGTACAGGGAGTTCTAAATCAGGACACGTATAAATCGGTTCGTCCACAGACACTCTCCCGTGATACGGCTGTAATGGCATGCCATGGACCACGTCATTCGAGCGTGATGTGTACACTCTTCCTTCTGCAACTGTATATTTTGATTGTTGTACGGGAGCAAGAGGTTGCAGTTTATTGGATCCTACAATTTAATCAGATTAGTAGATGATTGAACTGATAAATATGTAATAAACGATATGACAAGTAATAAAACAGTTAAAGATATAAAAATTTACCTGTACATATGCGTAAGGATACGGATCATTAGACTCGGTGCTTGTGTGCAGTCCAGCAGGATCAGAAGCAGGAGCATATGCATAAGAAGGATCAGAAGCAGGAGCATATGGCTGGGTGCACCAGTCCCCTGACGCACTTCAGCAAGATCTCATTCTTCCAACTGATCTTTGATGTTACTGAGGACACGTAAATGCTCATCATAAGAGATCATCTTCTCCTGACTACTACTTCCTTTCCTCGACCCGGGGTTTCCAAATACTTTTCTTATCCCTATGTTAACCCCCCTAACCCCACTGCTCGGCCTGGATGATCTTTCTTTCCTAGCGCCCGAGACAGCTGGTCATCATGTCGATCAGGAGCCCAAGTCCCTTGGGTTACTTGCTCGTTCATTTCACCCTTTAGAAGTAAATGCATATAGGATTTATAATAAATTATAGGATTGTAATACTGAATTTGAAAAAAAAATAAGGATTAAACAAAAGTACTTACCATCTTATCAACAATTTCCTTCGTTTTCTCGAAGGGATACAGACGCTCTCCAGTTTTTGGGTCTTTCTTAGTGCGTGAAAGCTTCCAAAATGTACCCCGTTTCTGGTGGTCATCCAGAGTGCTCATATCCGATGGCAACTCCCCTTCTGCCACCCACTCAGGAACTCTTCTGTTAACCCCTTTAGCACCCAGCAAGTGACGATATTCATTCTTCTTCGCATTCGCTGACTGGGCCTCACGATACTCCTATTATCAAGTAAACATACAAACACGATGATGATTAAAAACATATACATATGTAAACTTATTTGTATGTATATACAATACTTAATTATTTAATAGTTAGTATGTACCTTCGTCTCCATCTTCTTATCATAAAACTGCTGCCACTTCTCTTGGGTTATTGCTGTGTAGATCTCCCAAGGCTGGCGTGTGTCGCCGTCAGGCCGCTTAAGCTTCTTGGTGATGAACCATTTGACCAGATCATGCTTATGATCTGAAAATTTCTTGCGCATCATCGATTTGACCATGGTGTAGTACTCGTTTTCTGCAGGTATTCGATATCGTTTCTGCATATCATCATAAATGAAAAGGATGTTAGTTATGCATACTTATAAATCGTATCAATAAATACTGCAACTATTGTTTATTTACCTGTACGATCTCAAACATCTGCTTCTTCAATCCTTCGTCAACCTGAGGCCAGGAGAGAGTGATATCACAATACTCTCGCACTATGATGCCCAGCTCAGTAGTGAAGTCTCCAGCCCATTCCCCAGTCGGCTGTAGATACTCATTAAACTGCAGCGGCTTCGACTCAATTTTTTGACTTCAGAGCTTTTGTAGGACCTCGAGGTTTTACGGTCCTGTCTCTGGGATCTGTGACCCAGAAGGTCCAGCTGTGTGTCTGCAGCTGGCACATCAGACACTATAATCTCGGCGGTGCCACTACCCCCCTCATCAGTTCGGGCCCGTGACGTGCGGCCCTTCCCTCCACGTGTTTGCCTCTTCCTCGGTCGGGCTGCGTCACAGAATCTCGCCGACCGGGTCGTCCATATCATCCATTTAACTGTCTGCACAGATAAACAATATGATATTAATAACAACAAAACAAATAATATAAAAAATACGTAATCAGATATCATAAAAAATTAATATTTAATTACCTAACAAACAAACACATCATTTATGGTTTTTCGACCCATAGACCCTCATCATGATCAGACCTAGTATACACTACATCGTCTGGAATATCAACAATGTTGGTGGCAGGAACACTGTTAGAAAAGGGTGGTGTCTCATCAAATAATAATTCATCGTCATCAACATCTTGATCAACATTTGTGATCACAAATCTTTTCCCTGGTAAAACTACTGACCATCTGGAATCGATGGGATCTTCTATGTAAAATACTTGTTCACAGTCCTTGGGAAATATGAACGGATCTTGTGTAGGACCAAGACTTGATAAATCAACCAAATTAAACCCATCATGAACCCGATAACCGTCTGTTATCCACCCACTTGCATTTGAAAATAACAAACTTTTGAAACTGATAATCAAGTTCCCAAATATCTTCAATACATCCATAATACAACCTCGAGGTTGAAATCGCTGAAGCTGGATCACCTCGGGTGTACTGAGTTGTTGCTGCTTCTACTTTCACCCCGCTATTCTGGTTTAAACATCTATCATCTTGTCGTTTTGTCCAATAGGTGAACCCATTGATGTCATACCCGTCGTAAGATACAGCAGTGGAACCAGGTCCCAAAGCTAACCAACGGAGCTCTTCACCTACATTATCAGGCGCTAGTGATGCAAGTTTCATAACATGGTCTCTAAACCATGAACAAAAGGTCTTGTTTTGCTCTTTTGTCAACCAAACAATATTCCTCCCAGGATATTGACCTCTTAGTGTAGTCATGTGTTTCTCAAAAAATGGCTCAATAATCTCAAGGTGATGTAAAACGAACAAATGTGCTAACTCCATTGAGGATGAATCAATTGCCACAATTTTTTTCCCAGTAACACCTTGACCTTCTGTCCCTCCCGTGTGTCTAGGTTGTGGTACTCCAATAGCAACTGCACCCTTTAAGTATTCAGTACAAAATTCTGTCACTTCTTCGGTTATTGTCCCTTCTATAATACTTCCTTCAGGTCGATATCTATTCTTCATCCTTCCCTTCAAAATTCCCATGTATCTCTCAAACGGATACATGTACCTCAAATATATGGGACCACATAATTTGATTTCCCTAACAATGTGAACAACTAAGTGAACCATGATGTCAAAAAAAGAGGGTGGAAAATACATTTCAAGTTGACAGATCGTAACAACAACATCACGTTGCAGACTGTCAAGTGTATCAGCATCCACGACTTTATTGCACACTGCATTAAAAAGAAACATAGTCTTGTAATTGCATTTCGACATCCTTCGGCAATATACCTCGAATGACAACAGGAAGGAGATGCAACATCAGAACGTGATAATCATGAGATTTCAACCCGACCAATTTCAAGTCCTTCATTGACACAAGACTTTTCCAGTTAGATGAATAACCCGTAGGAACCTTAAGGGAATGAAGACATTTGCAGAAGCTGATCTTCTCATTCTTAGACAAAGTGTAACATGCTGGAGGTAAATATGTTCGTTTGCCTCTTTCTTGAGGATGCAACTCCTCACGTATGCCCATAGCTTGCATGTCTCTTCGAACCTTTATTCCGTCTTTTGTTTTCCAGATATGTGCAGAGTGTTAATTCTGAGTGGTGAAAATGGTGTAAAATTAAAAGAAAGGAAATTAAAAACTCAAATTATAAACGTCGGGCTGCAACAATTCCCGGTCGTAGTAGTATAACGAGTGTCGAATCCACAGGGAGATTGTTCAATTTACCCTAGTCTTGGTAGTTACTTAAAAACTGTAAAAAGGGGTTTAGCCGGAGGCAAGCTTGATTTGTTGTTAAATTAATACAGAAATAATAAAAACAGTTAAAAAGGTGAATTAAGTGATGTGGATGGAAAAATGTATCCTAGGATAGCGGGGGAATTTCCTAAATTACTTAAACATATTTATAACCATGTTTCAATTATTTATTGCCTATTAGAGTTAATAATTGTCAGTTACGAACTCTTAATAAAAGCCTTAATATTTTCCTGCTCAGTCCGGAGTGTAAATATCAAGATTAATTCCTTTGTGGTACCCAGACTATCTCAAAATCATATGTTGATAGTTACCAAATAAATGCAGTCGTTTGTCGCGCAAAGCATTTAGCAATATTAGTTAAAAGGAATTAAAACAAGTTAAATGAGAGAAACAGGTGATAAATATTAATTACGTAATATTAGAAATCAAACCCCATCCTAGGATACAGAAGAAAATTACTCAGACATTAACGGAGTTAAGAAGATTACACAGATAGATTTTGACATTAATTCAGAGGAAGAACTGGTCTGTTCTCTCTCACTGCTGCTCTTCTATTTCTTTTGTTACTGCGTGAGTGTGAATGATGTGGTGATACGGGAGGAAATATAAGTGGAAGCGAATGGTTTCTTCAGACTCCCGTCGTGCGTGGTGTTATGCAGTTAAGGTGGTGGGTTTATATAGAGGTTAGGATCCGTACGAGTTTGATTGCAGATGAAGAAGAGCATTGATTGCTTCATTGATTGCAGAGGGGACAGAGAGCTGTACGCGTGAGAGATTTATGGTAGGCGATGCTGGAGTAGATAGATAAGGCGAGTTGCAGACGACGGCGCGAAGAAGAACTGAAGAACTGGTCGCGACTTGAATTAATCGCGCCTGAGGAACCGCCCGGTATTAGGCGGTCTCCTCTGTTGTGTCCGCCAATGAACCAGGCGGTAGCCTGTGTCTCGTCCGCCTGATAAGGAGGCGGTAGCCTCAGTGTTGTCCGCGAGCTTAAGAGGCGGTAGCCTCTATGTTTACCGCGAGGCGGTAGCCTGTGTCACGTCCGCGAGTTAAGAGGCGGTAGCCTCTATATTTACCGCGAGGCGGTTGCTTGTGCCTCGTCCGCCCGGCGGTTGCTCAGTCCACCGCGTGACTCTCGCGTGCCTCTGTTTGACCGGCTCTACATTCTTCGTTATAAGTCCGTTTCCTGAGCCGTTTGCGTCTATGTGTTCGTCTCTTTATCCACTTTACTCCCAGCTTGGTTTTCCTCATGTTAAACCAATAAATTTGTGAGATAAACAATAAAACATAAACTAGAGGAAAACTAACCGAAGTGGAGAAATGAGCAAGAAAAGTGCTAAATATCTATGAAATACACCTAAATCATGCTCATTGGACACTTATCACACCCCACACTTATCTTTTTGCTTGTCCTCAAGCAAAACTACGTACCTAAGTAGGGAATGCTCAATATTAACAAATATTATTATGAAGGGTAGGATAAAGAACTCAATAGTACATGATCTTAAACTTTTAGAGGAGTGTGATCCACTACTGGTGGCATAGGTGTACTCAGGGCAAAAATAAAAATGAGAGTTTCGGGGTATGATTCGGAGTACTACAATGCTTCTTGATTTAAGGTGACTTTGAGAACTTTTACCATGGCCAACTTCTCTCAAGAAGATTGGGCAGTGAGGAGAAAACAAAAGGAAAATAGAATTAAGCATTTGTTTCACTTTTGCAAGAGAGAGAGAAATATATGTAGGCATTAAGCCTTCGTATTAAGAACACTCAACTCTCTTTGTTGGTTACCAATGGTGTCTCAACAAGCCTTATTTATTATTTTTTCCTTTTGACAGAGAAGCCCCCTTAGCAATCCCTAAGAAAGAAGACAGAAGAACCCCTGAGTAATAAAAATCCAACCATTCAGATCATTTGGTCACACCGCATAAAAATGCTCCTCAAAAGTAATCAAAATTTTAAAATTTGTACCATTTATCCCACAATTCATAACAATATTATTCTAAAGAGAACAACCCATATAAAAAAGGGTTCACAATATTGAATTTGAACAAACGCAAGATAAGCAGAGAGATTAAGCATTTTAGCATAAAATGTCACCGAAAAGGGCACACTCCCCCACACTTAAATTGAACAACGTCCTCATTGTTCACCAGAAAAACAAGGGAAGTTTCAGAAGACCTTTTTGGTAAAAGATAAATAGAGAGGAACACGAAGTTTACGAATAATCATTTAAGCATATAACTCTCCTCTGCATATTTATTTAAATAAAGCATAATTAAAGAAACTAGTACTCCCCTGATATTTATTTTGCTGGCGTGTATTGGACTTCCCCCACACTTGAGCTTTAGCCTCAAGTAGCGTAGCTGGTTGCGGTGTAGACATGAAATTGCACCTGCATAAAACACTAGAAGCAACCATACTATAAACGAGGTTAAATGTAAGCAAAAATAAATTTGAAGGGAATCTGAAATTAAAACAGCAAAAGCATATAAACGATAAGTTCGTCCGGGTTGCCTCCCGGAAAGCTGCCTTCTTTAACGTCTTGGCTAGACGCTTTTTCGTTAGATCGATCCTGGGGGGTGGTTTGAGGAGGAGATCAAAGCATGACTCGATGGTTTTTGAGAGTCCACCTGGATGCTGGTTTTCTTTCTTATCCGCTCTTCGTCCGGGATTGGTGGTATCTCTTGTGATAGACATGCCGTCTGGAAGGGTATAAACAGAAGTGGGGATGATGGTGATGAGTGTCCCCACAAACTTGAGATCTTTGGATTTGCTATCTGGAGATTCCTGATGCAAACTCCAGCTTTTCGTTGTAAGCTTGGGGGGATTTTCCCCTGGGCTACCCAAATGTGCACATCGGCTGTGGCAAGGAATGGTCGTCCAAGGATGAGAGGTGTAGTGGGGTTCTCTTCGATGTCTAGAATGACAAATCGCATGGGAAGTATAAGTGCTCCACTTTAATGATAACATCCTCCACCACTCCGCTTGGGTATGTTACCGAACCATCTGCCAGTTGCAGGGTCATCTTAGTCTTTTTCATCTCTCCAATTCCCAGCTTTTTGAAAGTGGAGAGAGGCATCAAATTAATGGAGGCACCCAGATCGCATAAGGAGTATGGAAACGAGGTGCTACCAATTGTGACTGGAATAGTGAAGCTGCCCGGATCATTGCATTTTGATGGTAGTGGTTTTTGTAGAGTAGCTGAGCAAGCTACATTGAGAGGTACCGTACCGACTTCGGCCAATTTAGTTTTGTTGGATATGAGTGTTTGAGGAATTTGGCGTAGTTTGGCATTTTGGCAATGAGGTCTACAAACTGTACATTGACGTTCAGCTGCTTCAGCATTGCCAGAAACTTACCATATTCATTATCCAATTTCTGCTTCTGGAGTCGGCGAGGAAATGGTATAGGCGGTTCTTGTGAAGAAGGTTCTGAAGCTGGTGGTAGTGAGGACGTTTGGAGATGTCTTTCTGCTGGGCCTCAGCTTTTTCTTCACTATCCTCTTTGGATTCTTCTGATTGTTGCGGGATGGGAATCCGTCGGTTTTCTTACCGCTTCTCAAGGTTATCGCCTTAACCTCTTCTCCTTCTTCTTCAAATTCGAGCTTCTCATTTCATAACCGGCTACCAAGTTCTCGAGGTAGGTATTCTCAGATTGAATGCGATTTTTATAGACTTTGGCGGTGCTTTCCAATTCAGCTACATTCCTTTTGGAAGTCTCAATTGCTACAACCCTTCTTGGAGGGAAGGGTGTAGTTCTAGAACTTTACTGTTTTAGCCACCTCCGTCGTTTCTTCATCGTGCTCCTTCACATAGATGCACTTGGCTTGCTCTCTTGGATTTGGTTCATTTTGGCTGGGGAGAGCCCCTGGCGGTCTTCGAGCAAGATGTTCTGAAGTTGATTGAATTTTCCTTCGATTTTCTGGTTGAAGGCTTCTTGTGCAGAGAGCTGGTTCTGAGTTATGGACATGAAACCCTTCATCATCTCTTTGAGTTCTGCGTTTGGATCAGAAGAGGATGAAGATGGTTGTTGTTGTTGTTGTTGTTGTTGTTGTTGGAACCTGGAGGGGCACCTGTGCTCTATAACCCATATTAGAGTTTGGTTGGGGTCGGTTCCCCTGATAGGTGGTTGGAATTGTTGTTCTGTCCTCCTTGGTTTGATCATTATTTTTCCATGAGAAATTCGGGTGATTTCTCCATGGATAGTTGTTGTTGAAGTTGTTGTTGTAGGAATTACCGGGGCGGTTTCCTATGAAATTCACATCTTCGTAGTGGTTTTTACCTTCGCACTGATGAGTTTCATGAGGACCGGCGCATATGACACATCGTTCTGTAGGTGGAACTGGTGGTGAACTTGTAGGTGGGGAGCTATTGTCTTTACAATTTCGTTTTGTGATGTTGTTAGCTTTTCCACCATCTTTGCAAGGGACGAGATCTGAGCCGATAAATGATCTGTAGGCTCAACATGGAGTAGGCCTGCTGCTCGTGGTGTTCTTCCTTTGGATCTCGTCCACTGTCTGGTATTGCTCGTCATGGTTTCGAGAAGATCCATTCCTTCTTTAGGAGATTTCATCATGAAACTTCCTCCAGAGGAATTGACGAGTAGTCGGTTCCCATCATCCAGACCGTTGAAGAATGACAGGCAGAGGGATTGATCGTCAAGACCATGGTGGGAACATTTCATTAGCATATCTTTAAATCTGTCCCATGCGTCGTACAACGTTTCTCCCGGCTCTTGACAGAAAGTGTTGATCTCACCAATCAATTGCCTCGTTCTACTGGTTGGGTAGTATTTGGCAAGGAATTTTTGGGCCATTTGAAGCCATGTGGTGATTGATCGGGAGGGAAGGCTTCGGTACCACCGGTTTGCTGAATCCGATAATGAGTGAGGAAATAGTTGGAGTCGAATTCTTTCTTTGACGATGCCGGTTTGACTAAAGGAATTGCAGAAGTCTAGGAAGAGACTCAGATGATTTGGGGCTTCATCTGGGTTCGCTCCACTAAACTTGCCTAGATCCCGGACGGCGGTGATGTAGTGGGTTTTGAAAACCCAACGTCCGGCTTCTTCTGGTGTTAGTTCAGGGAGAACTATAGCTGATGCTCTTCCTTCGGTGTTAGGTTGGTGATAATCAGATAGGGCACGGTGTTCTGGTTGAATTGCATGGTCCATTTCATTTATAACTTCGTTATTGGCCATGGCTTGGTTTCTCAGGTTTCTCTGCGCTTGAAATAAAGTACGCTCGGGTTCGGGGCTCGGACTGATTGGTGGAGAGCCTCGGGTTCGAGTGTTTGGCATGCACAGAAGATAACTTGTGGTTTATCAGAAGCTGCAAAATTAGTTAGTAAATAAAATAAGAAAGACAGAAATATTGGTTAGGCTGATAAACGTTAGGGGTTAGTATACAGAAATTATAAGTTAGTTTAGTATACAATGGAAAGAAATGTTAAGGACAATGGAAATGAAATGTTAAGGACAATGGAAAGAAAGGACAATGGAACGAAATGACAGGAAATTTAAAGTTAGTAGTTAGAGACAATGGAAAGAAAGGACAATGGAACGAAATGACAATGGAACGAAATGACAATGGAACGAAATGACAATAATATTAAGATGTTAGGAGTTAGATGTCCAAAGTCCGAAGTCAAATGTCCAAGTCAGGTCAGAAGTCCGATGTCCAATTCAGATTATAAGTCCGATGTCCAAGGTTAGATTATTAACAAGATAATATTGACAGTTTATTATAATAAAACAGGTGAACTACCGGAAACTAGGGAAATTGATGGAATCAATCTCCCCGGCAACGGCGCCAATTTGCAGAGTGTTATTCTGAGTGGTGAAATGGTGTAAAATTAAAAGAAAGGAAATTAAAAACTCAAATTATAAACGTCGGGCTGCAAACAATTCCCGGTCGTAGTAGTATAACGAGTGTCGTATCCACAGGGAGATTGTTCAATTTACCCTAGTCTTGGTAGTTACTTAAAAACTGTAAAAAGGGGTTTAGCCGGAGGCAAGCTTGATTTGTTGTTAAATTAATACAGAAATAATAAAAACAGTTAAAAAGGTGAATTAAGTGATGTGGATGGAAAAATGTATCCTAGGATAGCGGGGGAATTTCCTAAATTACTTAAACATATTTATAACCTGTTTCAATTATTTATTGCCTATTAGAGTTAATAATTGTCAGTTACGAACTCTTAATAAAAGCCTTAATATTTTCCTGCTCAGTCCGGAGTGTAAATATCAAGATTAATTCCTTTGTGGTACCTAGACTATCTCAAAATCATATGTTGATAGTTACCAAATAAATGCAGTCGTTTGTCGCGCAAAGCATTTAGCAATATTAGTTAAAAGGAATTAAAACAAGTTAAATGAGAGAAACAGGTGATAAATATTAATTACGTAATATTAGAAATCAAACCCCCATCCTAGGATACAGAAGAAAATTACTCAGACATTAACGGAGTTAAGAAGATTACACAGATAGATTTTGACATTAATTCAGAGGAAGAACTGGTCTGTTCTCCTCTCACTGCTGCTCTTCTATTTCTTTTGTTACTGCGTGAGTGTGGAATGATGTGGTGATACGGGAGGAAATATAAGTGGAAGCGAATGGTTTCTTCAGACTCCCGTCGTGCGTGGTGTCTGTTATGCAGTTAAGGTGGTGGGTTTATATAGAGGTTAGGATCCGTACGAGTTTGATTGCAGATGAAGAAGAGCAT
The DNA here is from genome assembly GCA_023374045.1 of Limonium bicolor. NCBI lineage: Eukaryota > Viridiplantae > Streptophyta > Magnoliopsida > Caryophyllales > Plumbaginaceae > Limonium > Limonium bicolor. The sequence goes on from CM041779.1 coordinate 124,074,591, forward strand.
TGATTGCTTCATTGATTGCAGAGGGGACAGAGAGCTGTACGCGTGAGAGATTTATGGTAGGCGATGCTGGAGTAGATAGATAAGGCGAGTTGCAGACGACGGCGCGAAGAAGAACTGAAGAACTGGTCGCGACTTGAATTAATCGCGCCTGAAGAACCGCCCGGTATTAGGCGGTCTCCTCTGTTGTGTCCGCCAATGAACCAGGCGGTAGCCTGTGTCTCGTCCGCCTGATAAGGAGGCGGTAGCCTCAGTGTTGTCCGCGAGTTAAGAGGCGGTAGCCTCTATATTTACCGCGAGGCGGTAGCCTGTGCGACGCTCCGCGTTAAGAGGCGGTAGCCTCTATATTGACCGCGAGGCGGTTGCTTGTGACTCGTCCGCCCGGCGGTTGCTCTGTGACGTCCGCGACTTAGGGGGGCGTTGCACAGTCCACCGCGTGACTCTCGCGTGCCTCTGTTTGACCGGCTCTACATTCTTCGTTATAAGTCCGTTTTCTGAGCCGTTTGCGTCTATGTGTTCGTCTCTTTATCCACTTTACTCCCAGCTTGGTTTTCCTCATGTTAAACCAATAAATTTGTGAGATAAACAATAAAACATAAACTAGAGGAAAACTAACCGAAGTGGAGAAATGAGCAAGAAAAGTGCTAATATTATATATGAAATACACCTATAAATCATGCTCATTTGGACACTTATCAATATGTTAAGCAAAGTCCCAACAACAGCCTCACCAACATTTTTGACAATATGCATAAAATCAAGACAATGCCTAACAGATAAATGTCTCCAATATGGAAGTTCCCAAAATATTGAAGATTTTTTCCAGATGTTTTTTTGGGTAGATTTGGACGGAACACCGAAACATTCTCAATGTCTTTCACCTTTTCATAGATCTCTTAAGAACTCAAAGGTATACGAGCAACACGTGTTTCAGTCTTTCCGTTGAATAACTTCCTTTTTTTACGGTACAGATGTGCTGATGGCAACAATCTACGATGACACATGTACACGTTTTTGCTAGAAAACTTTAGACGATCAGAACAAGTGTTGTCCTCACATATTGGGCAAGCAAATGCGCCTTTCACCGTGTATCCAGATAATTCCCGTACGCTGGAAAGTCATTCACTGTGCAAAACAACATGGCACGAAGTGTGAAGTTTTGTCTGGCGTAACCGTCACAAACCACTGTCCCCTGATTCCATAACAATTTCAAATCGTCAATCAGCAGTGCAAGGTATACATCGATTTATGTCCGGGTTGTTTAGGACCAGAATCAACAATGATAACATTATGTATTTTCGCTTCATACACAACCACGAAGGAAGATTGTAAATCACCAATAGAACAGGCCAAGTGCTGTGTTGACTACTTAGAGTGTCGTAGGGATTCATCCCATCTGTACATAGCCCGAGTCTCAAATTTCGATTATCACTGGCAAAATCTTCAAATCTTCTATCGATAGTCCTCCACTGTGGTGAATCAGCTGGATGTCTCAGCTTATCATCATTTTTCCTTCCTTCTGCGTGCCATCTTAAATTTGGGCATCTCTGACATTTGCAAACAGACGTTTGAACCTTGGTATTATGAGTAAATACCAAATGACTTTTGCTGGAGGACTTTTTTTCTTAGAATTGGATGATTGCCGTCCTTATGTTTATAGCGTGACAAATGACATTTTGGACACTGATTCAAATGTTTATTCTCTCCTCTGTATAATACATAACTGTTTGGACATGCGTGTATCTTTTCGTACTCCACACCCATAGGACACATAAACTTTCTTGCATCATAAGTGGATGTAGGAAGATTGTTATCATCTGGAAGCATGTCGTGGAATAGTTCTAGTATGCCGTAAAACTCTTATCACTCCAGCCGAATCTTGCTTTCAGATTGAACAGTGTAGCACGGATGTCAATTTTTGAAAATTTGGTGCATCCGGGAACAAAGGGGACCGTGATGCGTCAACTAATCTTTGATATTCATCGGGCTTGTCTGTGAAATTATCCTCAACATCTTGCAGCATAGAGTTCAGTTGTTCAATCTTTTCACTATCATCGTTGATTTCAGTGTCACTCTGATCACACTCATTATCAGGAAATGTGGTATCATCGGTAACCTTTCTTGGTTCACTATTCTGCTGGGTGGAAGTATGCACCCTGCTACTAGCTTCTAAAGACTCGCCATGCAAAAACCATATCTTATAGTTTGGCATAAATCCACGTCGTGATAGATGAAATCTGATTGCATGTAGGTTAGGGAATTTGTTGCGAAGTTCGCACTGTGCACATGGACAGGGAATGTGAGTGTCGTTCATCCTTTTCTGATGATAGAGAGCTGCTTTGCAAAATTCATTTTCCACTTTTGATTCAAAATAATTCTCTCGCAGACCGTACATCCATTCACGGTCCATTCTACAAACAACCAGTCAAAATTTAAAAAATTAAGAAAAAAGTGTTCTAATGTATAATAACTTAACTAACATTTAAATATTAATATAAAAAATAACAATAACTAACCTATCTTCGGAAAAGGATATATCTCGATATGGTTCTCGCACGGCGAGTCTGTATAATATATATAATACGCTATCTTATATATACTACTTGGTTGTGTTATATGCATATTATATAATGTATATACCATCTATAATATATATTTGTATATACTACTTGGTTGTCTTATATGTATATACACATCTATAATATAATACTACTTGATGATATTATATATATATAATAAATATATATATATAGTTGGTTATTTTATTTTGTTATATTTATATATGTATATCTACTCAACTAACTAGCTACTAAATATAAATAAACTAACTACACAAACACACCTTGCTGGCATATACATTATTTTGTGGTTATTCTATCGTGTTATATATATATATAAAATCCTGCAACTAACTATTATATATAAATCAACAAATTACAAACAATTATGCATGATAAATTGAAATTGATTTAGGTTGAAAAAAAAATTAACCGGTATTTGGAAGGACGAGGATCAAGCGGAAGCGGGTGGCGAGTGAAGACGACGAGGAGCTAGCTAACGCGACTACTACTGCCAATCTTGTGTAGTATCTAAATGAAGAAAACACAGTACAATTGATACGTCAATTCACCAAGGTCGTTTACTTCTCAAAATTCACATAAACAATGGTAAGATAGCAAAAAAAATCACTGAAATTGGTTAAATCATTTCATCGAACACCTTGCGAGCGTATAGTTTTTTTCTAAAATTGCCCATATATTGTATTTCCAATCAAACCAATCAATCAATTACACTCCAGAATACATATATCAATCAACAATTACATATAACAACAAATTAGGACCCAATTCAACAAAATTTCAAAAGTTTCGAATCGGAGAAAAACTAACCCCAATTCTCTGTTCGCGTTGGATTTTGGCAGCAGCAGACGGGGGTAGCGGCGCGACTGGGGCGGCAAGAGGCGGCGGCGGTGACGGCGGCGTTAGGTGCGGCGGCGACCGAGGAGAAGAGAGGGCGATTTGAGGGCGAGAGGTCGAGGAAGAAGAGAGGCAGCAGAGCTTTTCGATAATGTTGAGTCGGGGCGCTAGGGTATTAGAAATAAGCATCATTTTCGGCGGTTCCTACATACAACCGCCGAAATAGCCAACTCAAAAGACCATTTTCGGCGGTTGTATATAGGAACCGCCGAAAATCATGCTTCGATTTGGCTATTTTCGGCGGTTGTATATAGGAACCGCCAAAAATGATGCTTCGACTTGACTATTTTCGGCGGTTCCTATATACAACCGCCGAAAATAGCATGACCCGACACACATTTTCGACGAAAATTTAAAAACCGCCGAAAATGGGGGGCCGAAAATGGCCATTTTTCTACTAGTGTTTGTATTCGCTGACTCAGCGATCTAAGCCCAAGCACTCCTTCTCTTGGTTGTATTATGACTCAGTGATCCGAGCCCAAGCACTCCTTTCATAGCCTTCTCTTGGTTATATTGTCATCATATCTTTCACAGGCCCAAAGGTGTTAATGCTCCATTTGCCGTATATGTTCCCTGAAAGGCTCCGCGAAAATGGCATTATTTCCCTCAAAAAGTTGTTTGACTCTTCGTAAGTTATCCGCTTTTGCCTCGGGTCCATAATTCCCATGCACATTCCATTATTTTCAAGTGACTCCTCAATTATCTCCAGGATGTCTTTTCAATTTTCTTCCATCACGCGGCCATTTTGGCTCCTTTCGGTAGCTTCACCGATGTTTTCATCGGAATTTTCCCCGGCCACCGTCTTCCTATCACCCATATCCTCGCTCCATATTTATATTACATCGACTACAGATACCGCATTATTGAACAAAAATTGGACCTCATCATTTATGATTTTGAATATTGTAATTTCAATCACTACATACACCTCCAGATTTATGGGGTTGAGATCCATGTTTGTCTCAATCTCAACTAGTCTGCCAAACTTCTGCAAGGTTGATTTCACTGACATTTATGACCAGGCTGGTGGAGGTAGTCCACGTATGGCTACACTTGTTATTCTCCTGGTGGGGGGCGATCAATCCACCCATCCTTCAATAATCTATTTCTCACTATTCCATTTCCTTCGTTGGAGAAACTTTCTTGATCACTTTTACTTTTAAAGACCACTATACACCCAGATGCGGTCATACTTATGACATGTTCAACTCCCCCTCCTTCACCCATTGTTTCCTTTACTTCCTCCATGGTGGTGCGATCACTCCACCGGACCTTGATACTCCTATTCAGCTTTGGTATTAGTACCCCAGAGGGTGACAATTTGATTGGCCCATTGTATGATCCATTTTCCTCCGTACTTGAATTCTGCTCCATACTCGCATTCTCCACCATTGATTTATTATAATCTCGAAGATCATCATACCTTGTCTCAGGTGGTGGGTCGGGATGCTATGGGACTGATGGTTGCAGTCGAGGGCTTGGGCTCGCCTGTCTTGTATATCTTCCTTGGCTTATTGGGGTTTCTTCTTGGGTCTGGCCTGTTGTGTACTGATTCTGCTTCCATTTACCCACTTACTATTCACCTATAAGATTGCTTGTTCTGCTTGGAGCCATCTCTCATACGAATGCATAGTAGGTGTTGGTAGCGATACGCCTCTTGATTGGCCGGTACACATGTATAATTCTGCCATACGGGGGAAATGTTTTCCAAAGTGTTCCAAGCGTGGTTCCTTCATTCAAGTTGTCCATGAACACTGTGGTTGGGTGGTCTTGTGGGTGTTGGTGGTATCCTCCTGAACTCTCCATTGGATTCTTGGCTAAAGCGGTGGGTGCGATATGTAGGTGTTGGTGGTATCCTCCTGAACTCTCCATTGGATTCTTGGCTAAAGCGGTGGGTGCGATATGTAGGGTGGTCAAGCACGTGGTGGCGGGGTGGTGCTAAGATTTAGCTTCATGGTGGAAAGCGGTTTAGGCTAGCGTTTGGTGGTGTCGTTTGGTCTGAGGTGTCGGAGAGACTAGTTGGGAAGCTTTGTTTGGTAAGTGGTGGCGGAGTGGTGTTTGGACTGGAGTTGGTGGTGGAGGGCAGGCTTAGGCTAAGGCTTGGGTGGTGGTAGCTGGTGTTAGACATGGCTTGGGTTAGGTGAGGAACGTCGGGAGAGAGGAGCTACAGTCAGAAGCGGATCCAGGAATTTTGTTCAGGAGAGATAAAAAAATTTTTGACACTATCATTCTTTAAAACATTATGTTATTTTATTTTTTTTAATTTATAAAAGTATTTTTCAAAAATTTCAAGAGACTGGAGCCCTGCATACAACCTGGTTACGATGGAAAGAGGGGAGAGCATGTTTGGAACTCCAAGTGGATGGTTGTTTGAGATGTCCTTTTTTTAACAGGAAATGTCCCTTGGGAGTATGTGATTTATTCATATAATAGTATCCTAATATATTACAACTTGCAACAAAAATACATGTCAAACTGTATAGAGCATCGTGTTATAATATATATATGGTACAGACACGGACTTGTGTGTCTATTATGTGCTGATCCTGCAAGATTCTGTACGTAAAACATTATTTTTATTTTTGTACAATATATTGGCAAAAGTAGATACACATTTTTATACAGGTTAAGTTGTTAGTATATATATATCCTCGTGTGCGTACGCATGTGTCAGTATACTTTTTCAGATTAGTTTGTTTTGAAAATAAAAACAATTAGGTATATGGACATGTTAAAACGACATCGTATTGAATTTAAAAAAATAAAACCTCCTCCATCAGATGATGATAAATAATGTACAAGCGGCTGGCTAACAACGATAACTATTAACTATAGTAGTAGCACTGAGTACTAATACTAGCCTTTTGGTATGAAATACTTCTAACTAAGCTACTATATAACACTATATCCGCAACTAACTAAGCTATACTATATATCTCTCTCATTTATTTATGTAACCGCACGTGCACGAAACCGTACTCCTATCATATAATACATACATACAACTAATAACAATAATTAACGACCGACAGATAGAATTAATGATTCTAATTAACAAACGACATCATCGATCAATCACCATTAATTATCTTCTACTATGTCTCATCATCATCATCATCTTAGCATTAGCAGCATGACCTCGATTAAGAACCGCAGCGAGTCGTTTCTGAAGCCAAATCGATTCAACTACAAGCTGTTTATTTTCTTCAAACATCACGTGACAATGACAGAGCGCGAGTGTTAAAAGTTCTTTATACTCCCGGTTGGTTGACGTGAGATGAATGAATTTGGAATTAAGATTATGAAGGTGTGATTTCTTTCGTAATCTAGACCGGCGTGCTGATTCCCGGTTCGATTCTTTACGTCTAAGCCGTTTCTCACGCATCTGGAGTGCCGCCCGGATTAACAAGTGGTCGTCGTCGTCTTCATCTTCGAGGTGGGAATTGGAGTTTGAAGTTAATGGTGATGATGAATTGGGATTTGATGGGGAATGGGTATCGTAAAAGGTAAGGA